>OW796113.1:5863623-6037266 GCA_941860345.1 Chrysodeixis includens | reverse complement strand
GAGTAAGATAAGTTTTGACATATTTAGGTTTAAATGTCTTTTATGTTATGTAGAACAGATGTCATTGAATTATTGTTAATAGCGATTTTTATGTTGATGTTTCAAGATTGTGTTATTTATTAAAAATAATGAAAATATTTAAAAACTACACTCAAAGTAGGTACTAAAAGATTATTTTTTTTGAAAATACATTAAAGAAAATGAATACCTAGTTAAATGTAAGACTCTCTCTACGCGAGGCAACTTTGACACTCGACAACTTTAGTCTACAATGATGCGTCCGATCTTCGTATTCCGAACTTCTAGGAGTTGGTTTGAAGGTCCTTTAAATAACAATGCAATGCCTAGTATACAAAAACCTAAAACAAGAAAACATATTTTTTTACTTTTGACAATATTCCTACAAAAAAAAAAAATCTTTTTTTCTCCTGGGCTTTGACTTATTTGTAACTATCCATCCATCTTCAAACATTTTTCTCCACTCTCCCAACATTACAGTCGGCACATACGACAAAATACTATGTTATAATAACATAACATGTAATGACATAGCACTAGCATGTAACGTATTATCGGCGATACTTAATTTGCATTGCTTAATACGAATAAGTAACGGCCACACACAGCTGGTATGGAACAGTGATGGGAAACGAGTTTGAAAGGCCACGTGGCCTCAATGGCCAATGTTTTTAGGTTGGGATGAGAGGCATCCGGAAATTGTGAGGATTTTTATCGGAATTCGGCGATAAGTATTTTTTCTTGGAAGTTTAAAGGAAAGTAAGCTCCGAATTCGGACACCTATAAAGTAAAATTTTGCAATTTTAGATGACGACAATATTTAATAAACGATGGTGTTATTGTTTTTAGATTCAAATAATGAGATGAAATAAGCGCCTGTGACGATTGGCTATTTATATTTATTATTACCAACATCTTTCACAGCCCTTGCTAGTGACCCTCCGGAAGTTTATTTGACCTTAATTCAATTTAATTCAACATCTTCTGTCACTAGCTGTCAAAGCAGTATTCATTTCTGTTAAGGAAGGGAGCAACTGCAAGCCCTTCTTTATGTGAAGGTTTATTAGTAAGGCCTTAGTCCTTTCCCAATTAAACCTTATAACTTAACAATTTAATTCCCATCCCAACCACATCACTAGAATCTTTTTATTCCGCCATCCATATTTGGTAACGGTATGGAATATGACAATTTTAATACGGATTTGTAATTGCGAGGGAAAGTGAGAACGCATTGTCGTGGAAATCTACACCATGGCTATTAAAAGCAGTGAGATGCGGAACTAAAGGGCCATGAGACGATCAAACACGTGGATTTGGCTTAAACACAAATTTCTTTACGCCAACCTTAGGGTCTAGGGGCGCAATGTATGTGAACACAAGTTCCGTGCCCCTGGCCGAGGGAGATGAGGAAAATCTAGTGGTTTTAACCAGTTAAAGTCTGGTAGGCTACCCTGCTGAACCCCTGACGGAGGACAGTCCGTGAGAATTCCCACTGGGATACCAAAAAATGGGTGCGGTGCATGCGAAAGCGAACTCCGAATCCTGGCCATAGGCAGGTGAGGAAGATCTAGTAGTTTTAGCCGGTTAAAATCTAGCGCCCCTCCCTGTCAACTACCTGACGGAGGATAGTATGTGAGGTATCCAGAGGGATACCAAAATAATAATGTGAATAACATCTCACGTGAATACCATACTTTATGAAACATTGCAAAGCATCTTGGTGATTTGACTTCAGGAACCTATTTTATTGAGTAGCCTAGTGACCCTCGGTAAAGCTGGTTGTCTAGATTGTTATGTTTTGATGAAAATTAAAATTAGATACAACAGTCTCATTACAAAAACTGCTGGATTTCCCAACTGACCTGTGGGTTTGATTATAATTATTTATTTTATTGGTAGCCTGTATAGTCATTAAATAACACTTCTCCGAAAAATCACAATTTTACGTTCAAGAACATGTAATCCTTGCATTTACACAAAAACATTACATTTTATAGCCATACCACAAATAAAAATCACTTAACAATAATTATACGTGCAACATAAAATTACAAATTACTTCGCAATCAATACAACATTAAAAATAAATTAACCGTAAAATGCGAACGAGAGACCGATGGGCTGAACGATTAAATATGTTTGTGCATATATTATTTTGACAAATGTTATGTTTGGGATACAATTCCAAATATAAATAATAATAAACCAGCCTATATACGTCCCACTGCAGGGCACAGGCCTCTTCGCATATGGGAAGGTTTGAGCATAAATCCAATATTTGGAATCCAGGTTTCCTCACGATGTTTTCCTTCACCGTTTGTCTGTAGTGTCTTAGAATTTATGATAAAGTACACATAACTTTGAAAAAGTCACATTGGTACTTGCCTGCTCTGGGGATCGAACTTGCACCTCCTGCATACAAATCCATACATAGAACTGGAAGGCCACCACTTCATCCAAAGAAACATGGGTTATTTATTACAATTATTTTAGGGTTTTTGGATAAGCCCTGGTTTCTTTTGTCTGTCAATTGTTTTCCGGGGGCTCAACCAGCATTAGTGTCTTGATTGTATTTATATTTATAGTGATCATCTTGGGGGAATGGTAGTGTCACCGCTAAGTCTTGATCGAAACTGACACTGCCTTAAGATTTTTTTCTTGTAGTTTGACTGAAGATTTGTCGAAGTGTTGTTGAATTGAGCATATTTGGAAAAAAGTTTGGTTTATTCGCTGTTTGTGGCATTATGATTTTCGATTGTCTCTACGCTACCACTAAACTTTAAAAGTATATAATGTTATATATTTTGTAATAAAACGGAAATCTTTTCACAGTAAATTAATTTAGAGGTACCAATTTTTCCAAAAAATCGTAAGATTTGTAGGCGCAAGGCCCTTTCTTCCTTAATAAGGTTTTATTCGACTAAATATAAACATCAAAGTACAGTTTATGTGCGGAAGAACGTTGATTACATACAAGATATTATTTTAACCCTACAATGATGAGTCGTAGAGACACATAATGACCGATCATCAAGCTTTTTCAACACATCCCTATATTATTGCTGTTATTGAAAAAATCTTATTTTATTTGCATAAAAATTAATGATTACGAATAAAGGTCCCGCAATTTTCATGGTTGAGAACATTGGTTGATTGATATTAATTATTCGATTGCCGATTGGATTAAAAATACTTCGAATTTTGGTGAAGGGTATTCATAATATAATTATGTATATTCTCTTGTTGAGTACAATAATGATGAATCAATTATTCCGTGGTTTGTTATGAGCGATTTTGGTTTTGAATGCGGTTTATCCCGTGCGAATGTTGGTTATCATTAAAAAATAGCCTATTTCCTAAACCAAGGCGAAAAATTTACAAGAAAACAATGTTCATTTCGAGGTTTGAATGTTTGAGATACCCCACATTCATCTACTATTATCTTTTTACGAGAGTTTCCCTTTATTCCCGTCAATCTACCTCTCTTTTTTCATACCCATCTCACTTTTACCTTGGCAATTTTTTATTCATCATTCCCCTGCCCTAATCCCTATTATTATTTGGGGTCGTCGCAGCATGTCTTCTTTTTCCACACGTTTCTATCTGACGTCATCTCGCAAGTCACACTTTTCAGCCATATCATCTTCCACACAATCCATTAGTTTCTTTGATCGTCCTCTTCCCCTATATTTATCCACATTCTTGTCCAACACCTTCCTTACCACGTGATCCTCTTTTGTCCTGTGACTTATATACTCCTCCACATTCAACGTGAATTACTATTCTTTTTTTATTCTCAAGCAAAAAAACACGTCTCTCAAAATACTCAGTGTCTAAATCCAGACGGTGAAAGTAAAATTCCGTGGCCCGAGGGTACGCGATGCAACTCATAATTATCGGAACGCGAACCCTCATTACTGCCGGCATCGACAAGACATGGTCTGCCTCTGCTTCATACGAATGACCCAATTGGTCACTGAGATTTTATTTGCTGTCAAAAATCTACAACGTAATGTTTGGTGGTCTCGGTGTAACATTGTTTGTTGTTTTGGTTGTCATGGCAACAGTATATGCTGTGTTGGCAAATGTTGGCGGAATGAGTGTGATACGTCCTTGGCCCGTAGATAAGGTACATTTTGACGATTCTTAGCGCTGATTGAATCACTTAAATGTGTAGGAATAGCATTCCTTTTTGACTAGTATTTAAGTGATTGAATTAAATGCGTTTGAGTAACTTGCAAAAAAAATATGTTGTCTACAGGTCGTTTGTGTGTTCATTATCTTGGTGGCTAGGTTCATTATTAGTTAGACATTCTTACTCAGTAATAGAGAGCAATGAAAATTCTCTTTTGGGCGCGTCCGAACAGTAAATTTTTGGAGAAGACACTATTAAAATTTTAAAGATAAACATATCTGACGTTTCTTTTCAGCTTAAGTTATGCGTGTTAAAAATGATACCATAAATATTATTCACTTATTTTTTGCATTAATTAAAAAGGAAATGTGAAAGCCTTAAAATGATTCTCGCAACAAAATATTACTTACTTTTTAGCTACTTGGGTGGCCACACATTCTTTCCTCTTCATAAAGCGCCAAAATTTTCATCGACATGTACCAAAATAGAATCTCTTTAACCCGGCAAAGCTAAATATAATCTGAAATTCAGTCACGTGTGGGTCTAAAATAAGAAGAGGTCCGTTTTATGACGAAAACTAATAAAAAGACCTTCTTTGTTCTAGTTATTTTGTACGTTTTATTTGTACTGGCTGTCTTTACGAGACCCAAATAGAATTTTCTTGTAATAGGTACAAAGTACCAACCAGTAGCGCAAAAAAATCTTACAGTTATCCCAAAATGAACTTTATTCCCTTGAATTAAGATCGATGTGGAAGATGTATGCTTAGTCATGTGTGGAGGAGTGTATGTAGTGTAGGTATGTGACAGGTTTTCTTAATACATTTCGGACGAGAACCTTTTACCGTCGACAGTTTTTTTTCGAAATTCTTCGAATTTATTTAGAACTAATTGAAATTTTATTTGACTTTTATGTATGAGAATCACTATAATATGGCGTAATTATAGTACTCAATGTTACGTTTTTAAAGCGCCTGAAAATAAAAAGAGGTTTGATTTGATATGGACAATATCTAAGATGGCTGGCAGAAGGTGGATGCGTAAAGGTTGAAGTAGTTTGCAATTGGAGAAGCCTATGCCCAAAAGTGGACTACGATGGGATGTTGATGATGATGATGATGGAGTGGAGTGACTGCAAGTGCTGATTCAAGATGTCGCAGAAAGGTTTATAAAGATAATCAGGGGAAGGTCTGTGGCAGTGGGACTCTAAAGATTAAATAACAAATTGTTCATAAAGTTAAGAGGTTTTGTTTATGCCGTAATTGAAAGTATTTGGATGAAACAATTACTGTATATGATAATTTTAAAAATTAAACCTTTGAATTACTTTTAAAACGAACACTTAGTCCAGACTTTTATTTATGTAAAATTAAGCACTGCTTTGAAATACTACATGGTTTGATTAAAATCTCACTCATAGCTTCTGTCAAATATTTATCCACACGCTTAAACAATGCTGAAGCATAAAATAATTTAAATTAATAAAAGTATTTTAAACGTTACAAAATTATTAGTCAACTTTTGACTGATTAGTTACATAGCAATCAAGATTAATATGTGGTCATGCTGGATTAGGACTCTCCTATAATTCACAAAAGTGGTGCACCCAAGACCCTATTAACACAGTTCTACTTCCCTCTACTTTTAAATCATGACATTTCCATCAACCAGTGCGAAAAGCATTCCAAAAAGATCGCTTTTCAAAAAACTTTTATAAAGATATCATTCGTTAACGTACCGGCAGAACATTAAAAGTTTTTTATAACTATAATGACAGACACTTAACATCTCTTGGAGGCCATTAAATACGTTTAAAAACAAAAATTATATATTTACTGCCTCAAAACTGAATATTTCACGAGAAAGCACGCGTTTACAAGTTCAACTGTCATCTTATTCACGCAGCCCTACCTGTGTTAGGGTTGGCACTAAGAGCAAAGTTATTATGGCAAGTAGACAACTGATAGACTTACTTAAATAATTTTTATATACTGAGCACCTAGATACAGATTTTTAGTCTTCGAAGATAATTGCCATTCCTACATATCATATGACTGTATTTCGATAATTCATGTCGTGTGTACTTATGATTTGACTAGACCGACTGATTTGAGTGGATAAATTGGTCACCACGTCAATTACCACTGTACGCGACGTGTCGCGGGTTATATCCCCGTGTAGGACAAAAAATGTGCGATCCACAGATGTTTGTTCCGAGTCTGGGTGTCTCTGTGCATATGAATTTTATGTCCGTGACACTCCCGCGATACAAAGATTAAATTCCTAAGTGCGGGAGTCCTATTTTAAAAGACAAAGAAAAAGGTTTCCAAATTATCATGCGGTGCCATAAATTTCACTGCTCCTATTAAGACCTCTTGCCTAAGTGACTGAATATTCGCCAATCGTCAAAACAAGGTATTTTTGAACACGCTGTTGAGACCTAGATCAAACCTTTACTTCTCGTACACATTAGATACAATTTACTAGGTAAATAAATAAAATATTACTTAATTAAACAAAATATGATGTTTGTTTTTACTTTCTAAGAACTGTCTCAGAATAATATTTCTCGTAAATTAATACTTACTCTGATTCTAGTAAAATCTTGTTTTCAGTAACCTAAATATTAATGAATTCTGTTTATTTAGCTAGTAACATCTCTGAACAACGCAATTTTCCACAAAATCTTAATAATACATAAACGTATTTCACGTTATACTACGTGGTGTTAAATTTATAATTTTCTGAAGTAAATTTCACGGAATATAGATTTTCATATTATGTGGGGAAATCAAACACTCTGTATAGCCTTATACAGGGGGTTTTGGAAAAACCTGATCATATTTTGAAAACCATTTTTGTATATAGAAATGAACATTTTGTCTTGAAGAAAATAATAATCTATTGTAAATAATAATATTAGACTTCCCATACAAATGATCAGCTCGTGACAAATATTTATAGTAAGTAAACCGAAATATTTTTGAGTTTAAATTACGTATACGTTTTTTGAAAGGAGTTTTCTCAATGCACAGAAGTGATGTTCAAAATACAACTGAGACTTTACGAAACACTGACTTTGAAACAAATTGTATTCGTAGAAGAAAATTAACATTCAGACAGATGTTCTATGAGTCTCTTGGGAACCTAAATACCTAATTATGTCAGACAATTTAATACGGAAAATTGTACAAAGCGTATTCGAATCTCGCAACTGAAATAATTAAATACAAGTATTTTTACTCAATTGGTGTAGACAAACGTCATGAAAAAATCATGATATCATAGTATGATACCGATTTTCTAACATCAAGATATTTATTGTCCTAATTCTGCTTCAAAATCTGACCATCATCAATACTCATGTTGAGATCAGGCTTTTTAAAAAACATTAAATTACCCATTTTCTTTGCTTAAATAGAGTATCCATCGACGCGAAAACAACAAGGTGTCAAAAGTTACAAGCGGATGAATCAATTTTGATTTTGTTTGTTTTCGTTTGAAAGGAGAATTAGTCGAGAGAGTTCTTAGCTATGTTTAATGAAAATTGGTCTATTGCCATTCACCGATTTGATTCTTGAGTATCAAATAAAAGGACATCTCATCTTCGAATCCAAATCTTACGTTTATACGTTTCATTTAATTGATACTTGTCTTTATTCATTATAGTATATAAAATTTAATATTAGTCTATAAATATATAGTTAATACTTTAAGCTAAGAGTACTTAAAGTCGTAGTTGACCAATACAGATAAATAAAACAAGTTTGTGCCATGTGCGTTTTGCGTAACACTCGAGTTCGACCCGCTTACAAGTCCGAATGGTCTAATAACGTCTTATTATATTGATTGACGATCGAATAAAATCAATGTTTCGAAAGATTTTTATGTGGGGCCCATGATACTTCCCACATAAGACATTGTTTTAAACGGTTTTGAAACAATTGAAGTGCATGTAGCGTGTACCCGAAGTAATGATAGAGTAAAAAACATTTTTACAAAAGTTTTTCTACAATACTATTTACTGTATCTATAGTGAAAGTGCTAATACAGTTAAGGAAACAGATTTTCTATAGCGAAGATTTAACATTTCAGTCCATAACTTAGCTTTCAAAATTAAGAAGCGACTTTAACATTTTCTGTTTTTTTTTTGTTTACTATGAAACCATAAAACCTTGTATTTACACCTTGAACTGTCAATAAATCTATTTTCATAACGGATTAAGAATTCTACACCAGGTGAAGATAAATTCTCGTAGAAATTGCAATCTCTGATGAATAAGATGAATGCAGCTGCGACACACTCCTGTCAGCTGTTCCAACGGCTATAATAATATAAGATGAGAATAATGTGTTATTTTATAGTTACATAAAATGAGTTATAGTTTTAAATGTAAATATTTCTTGATTAGTATCGTTTCTGTCAAGCATTAAAATGACAAGATGAAAATAGATTCTGAAATATATGTTGATTGCTGGTAAAGAGGATAACATAACCACAAGATAGCGACAGTATTTTGTTTGATGTAGTAGAGTTTGGCAAAAAGTGATTTTGTCTCAAAGTTTTCATTTTTTTTATGATTAATTCATTATAATACTTCTTCATAATATTAATCAAAGTAATCAAAATATGTCAGCATTTCGAATTTGAACTTACAAAAAATTAAGTTAGATATATGAAATTACTGTGAAAAAAATGGTGAGGCGTTTATCTATTAGGGGTAGGTACACCATATAACAAAAGCAAAACAACTTGAATATTATTATATTATTTCAAATTAAATATAACATCGCGGCTTTAATCGATTTTGAATACATTTTAACATGTGATCACGTCATCTTATCTCTTAACACTAACCTAATTCAGTGCAAAAATCCCCATTGTTCTACCCTCCACCATATCTGACCTCTACAACTAGACCGACTCGCACTTACTAAACATACCTACCGTATGTGACTAAAATCGCGACGCCTTACATCACAGAAATGTGTGCCACGTTTCGTCATAACACGATATCGTGACTATAGATTGGTTTATGGGCATTCAAGATTAATGGATAACATCACATTTTCGTCAAATCGCTGCAAGTGATTTACCATATGGTTATAGAACAGTGTAATGGTTTACAGTATGTCGCCTACATTCATTGAACGGCCGCTAAGAGATACCCATGCTTTCGGATCGTAGCATGCGCTTAGCATTTAACAATCGCGAGTGTCGCAGTGACGAACTTTGAAAGAAACTTCATTATCATCAATCGGGTTGTAGTACAAAAATTAACACAGTATTTTATTTTTCAATATAGAAATTACATTACTGAATAAAAACTCAAAATATGTAGAATAATTAAAAATAATGCTTAAGGTGGGTGGGTAGCCAATGCTGTTTATTTTCCGCGCTGCTATATATTTTTTTAGAAACGGCCGGGTATACTACTGTATTTTACCTGTGGTATTTACTAATATTGTGGAAATGGTTATAACATAATTATAACAATGGTGGAACCATCTTCTATAGTTATTTAATAGTTACATGTTATTATTGATGAAAATAGGCTGTTTTTTTAAACCTTCACGTATTAGAAGCCTGTTTCAAGACTTTATATTTTAGCTTTGTGTTACAAATACGAAAATTTTGAGAAAGACACATGATATTTGATCGACTCAGTTTCTCTTTAGCACAACATCCGAAATTAAACGAATGTTTATTTACATACAGAAAGTACAGGATATTTCGCGCACTGTTTTATTGACCCATATTTAGACTGAAGGCTTTCTTTAGAGAGTTCAAAAGTCTCTTGATGTTATGGTATTCAAAGGAATCAATGCCTTTTTTCGTTTGAAAGGAAGCCTTTTTCGTGGCTGCTATTTATACGTATTCTTCAAAGGTTATATTAAGCTTTAAGCTTCAACACGTAGGCTTTTTATAACATTAATGTAAGAGGGAAGTAAAAACTCCGAAACAATCTTCATCAAATACCAGCATAGTTTTATTCACTTGAAATGTTATACGACCAAGAAAAACCACATAATCCGTCAATAAAACAGCGTTATTACACTCATCATGTCAGGGCCAGCCACCAATTAAATATTGGGCCAACTAAGCCAATCGCCAATGTTTGTCAAACACGCCAACATCTTGGACAAAACAAATACAGTGATGATTTTATTTAACCAACCAACCTTGATTATTGTTTAGTTAGCAGAAAAAACAACTAAAAATGTAAGGCCAGTTATATTCCTTGTCAAAGTTTCGCTTTAAGCTATTGCTCCAAGCGTTGTATTGATGTTACCTACAGATGTTACAAAATCCTTATAATAATTCGCGTAGGAGTCCATCAATTAGTGATGTGTTCGATTTCGAGATTTGCGAACTTAATAGCTTTGTTGTGTAACATGTACAAAACAACGTTTCCAACCATTACATGAGAATTCCAAGATAATTAAGAGATTGGATAACTATAAAAAGAACTTTTATAGGCTTTATTGGAATTGAACAAGGCCATGCCAGGCAACAATTGGCCACGAAAATTGTATTTTTTTGATCCTTAAAAGAATGAAAAAAAAATAGGCATTTATCGCAAAAAAATTAACCGGAGGTTCAGGACAAACTTACAGAAGATCATTAGCCACGAAACAACTAAGAGGTCATTAAAAAAAGGCGCATAAAGGAAAATACAACTAATGATATACCAACACTAAGTAGAGGATAACACCATATTAGTAAAAGAGGAAGTCGGAATCAAACCAGTGAAGAGCAACACGGTACAAATCATGAATAAAACAAAACAACATCTACTGAAAAGAATCTAGCCGCCAATAGTTATACAGAAAAACCATGAATCATGAGTTATGCGATGGAATCTATAAACGCTAATGATTGATTCACGGCCAGAGAAAATCCTCGTGTAATATTGTGGTCTGGCCATATAGAAGCTGGTTTTTGTGGTGACAGAAAGTGTGGTAATGATGCCACATTTCTAATAGCCAGTAATGATATTTCGTATAAGAAGTGAACCCATTCTGTCATGGGAAAAGATTTATTGTATACTTAGTGAGTTGCGTGATTGGGATTTCAATTTCTAAATGGTTTTGATGCTTGCAAAAAGTATCAAATCAGAAGATCATTTACCTGTGTCTCTAGTCAACAAATTTTCTATATTCAAAATAAATTTCAAGTGTATTTTTTACTATTTCATAAACTGTAGATGTAAAAATTGCACTATTAATTTCAGAAATAACAATTTTATGAGCTGCGTTTCAAGCTTAGTCTTTATCTGTCTTTATATTTAAATGCACAGAGTTTCTCTCACAGTTCCGCTCAACACGAACTAAAAATAAACATGCAAATTAGCTTGTAATTTTAAATGTAGAGGCACCTTTATTTCAATTATCAACGCATCGACATTCATGGCATGCTAACGTTTACTCATTAAAAGGGTCCTTGGTCCACTCATGTCCGTTTAAAACACCGATTCAATGAAATCGTATGTTAAATATTTATTACCACGGTTTGTCTGCAATTTGACTGTCAATAGATTTTCCCTTTCGAAGTATCATGCAACGTCTGCGAGGTGAGCCGTGCTAAGTACATGCATGTACTTTAAATGTGCTACTTAATTGATTACGATGTTCATTTCTGTGGATTTACCAACTACGCATTTGTTTTTTTTACACAATTACTGCTATTTCCAAATAAGTACTTACAACATACAATTGCATTTAATTATTTCCCCAAACCATTAAAAATCGTTTTCTTTGGACTCTCCCAGCCTGAATAAATGGCAGTCACATAGATATGACACTAGAAATACCATAATTTTGATGATAGAATTTCCAAAATTGGCTTAGCAGTTAGTAGTTTCAGAGATCACGTCTTATATCAAACTCGTCTGCACTAATACCAATATATCCCATTAACGAACAAGGTCAATAAAACATTTAAATCACAAAAGTAAACCCAATAACCAAAGTCCTTGCAAATATTAACTCAACACTTAAATTGGAATCCGAAATCCATTTATTAGACAGAAATATAAAAGCAGAATGCACATTCCAGTCTAATGAATATCATCTAGTGCAAGCCATTATACCAAGGAGAATAGTTGACATAACTTGATCAATATTAATACCAGAACGAACCGTATTTGTATTGTGATCTGTATTTTCTGCTCTTTTGTTATTTATTTCTTTATCTAGATATTCTTTTATTACTGCTTTGTCGGTATTTTTCTTTGTTTCTTCAAGATCTTTGTGTGTTAGATGTCTTTTGTTGATTTTTTATGATATATTAGCTTTAATTATAATTGCCTCTCACAAATGCGCAATGGGACCAATTTTAATACGATATTTCTACCTTATGTGATATTAAACACTGATCATTTTGGGAATTGGATTTTTGACCAAAGCGTATAATTAAATTGTTTTTATCTTTTCCCTAAACAAGCATTGTCCCGCGGTTTCGCTCTTTTGAGACTCCTAACGTGATGATAAAATACAGATTTCTTTTTCTAGTAGCTGGCTAGCCTTGTCCATAATTAGAAGTTGACAGAATGCCGGTATCCTGTCATTTAGGATTGAGATGCAAATGACTAAGTTAAATGTTTTATTCAGACCAATCGTTTTATAGATAAGTAAATTCAAATAAAACGTCAAGTTCTTGCTGTACGTACTACATTTGTAGTTAAAGACTAACCGTTGCCTGCGACGTCGCTCGCAAGAAATTTATATTCAATTATAGCTGCGAAAATAATAATATTATCCCGTCTGACACTGTCGGTAAAGAAGTAGCTTTTTTGTCAATCCACGGTATCAGCTAACACCATAGCAAATTTCCCGAAAATTGACCCAGCCGTTTCAGTGTGAAAGAGTAACAAAATCAAAAATCAAAATCAAAATCAAAAGGTTTTTATTTCGAGTAGGCCTTCTCAGGCACTTTCAAAACGTTACTGACTCTAGTTGCGCATGATGAAACATCAATCCATACTTAAAACAAATTGCCTTTATAATATTAGTAGGTACGATAGCTGTAGGTATACTAAGTTGTACTACATCAGTATGTATAGAAACAGTTCATATTAAGTCGTCAGCAAATACCTTTAAATCTGCGCCATTCATCACTGCAGCATGTGGTAATTTCATTCGCAATAATCCAAGTTGGAACCTCGTAACTTGTGCCGGTATTACATTCGTTCATATGAATATATCATTCAATTCTAAGTTGCGTATAACTTGGCTCGAACTTAGAATGTCACGCATAACTTCGTACGGGAGCCTTAAGCCGACACAGGGAAGTGGGACGAGGAAGGATGTGGATACACTGAGAGTATGTGGTGTTTACTGATACTTGTTTTTTTTGTGAAACGTAGTGTACCTAAATGAGCACTATAGGAGTCTTTATCTGAGTTGAAAGACTTTCCAATAGTCAAAAAAATCCGGTCAAATGCAAGTTTGACTTCGTAAAATAAGGTATAGAAAAATAAATCTAGGTACTTATTTCTTTTATACATATAAAAAATAACTAAACCTTGATGACATGTGCAATTTTTTGGCTTAGAAGCTTCTCGAGACAGATAGACTTGAGTATTTAATATAGATTTCAGCTGAAAACCTCTACGCGTTCCTAAAAAAAGGTCTTCACAGGCAGATACATAGACAGACGACAAAATGATCCTATACGTTTTCTTTTTTTGCCTTCCGAAGCACCCTTTTAAGCAAATGAAGACAGTAAAAGTATGGAACCCTTATGAGCCGAAAAGAAGACCTGCAAACAATTGATTATTTTATACTCAGTGTACCACCGGCCTAACAAAGTTGTGAACTCAACAGTATATTGACAAGCATTGAACGAGAGCTGCGTCTGACACCATTGTTCGACAAGGACGCGCAAACAAAAGACTATTGACATTTATACGAACTGTTTAATTATGACCGAGGTTTTTGTTGAGGAATTAATTTGATGAATGTATTCAGAAAATTGATGAACGATTTTTTGAGTTGGTATTTTGTTTATGTTTGATAAGAAAAATTATAAAACAATTTAGAACAAAAAAAAAATGAATAATAAAAAGTTCATAGTAGATTGGAAAGTGCAGACCAAAGGCTAGCGTGAGGAACAAGATTTCTTTGCGTAGAACTAATCACAAATAACTTAGAGAGAAATAATTTGAGCCTTCGCCCAACAGTTAATTCACATGCACAAAGGCACCCAAACTCAAATCAAGCATTTATGGATCGCACAAATTTTTGTCCTCCGCGGGGATAGAACCCACGTCACGTAGTGGTAATTAGCTTGATGACCTATACTAGGATCTACTCGATTATGCGTACAGTCTTTGAAAAGCCAGGTTGACATATTATTTATTAGAGTTATTTAAGAACATACTCCACGGTTATTTATTATAATTGTTTTATAGTTTCTCAAGGATCATTATAACATAAAATATCACAAATCGTATATCCCAGCGACAGAGTATCGCGTTTAGGCGGTCCGCACACGACTGCAAAGGCAAGATAGGCCTTCCTTCATATTTATTGCGCATAAACAATCTCGTGTGTCGACGCCCTTATTCGTTCGTCAAGAGAAGTCATTATATTTTGTAACACCCTTCTAATGAGTTAGAAGATTATAATTATAAATGTATTCAACGTAAAATGTAAATTATGATATCTTCTTACATAGAAATGATGTTTATAAGTTCACACCTGGCTCGTCTTTTATGTTAAGATTGCTAGATTTTATTCATAAACCTAGTTGCACAACTTATAAAGTTAACTGTCTTATTTTTAAAAATGATACTGGGACTCTGACAGTCTATCTCTTTGCAAGAAAAACGCTTTAATAAGTGACGTTCTAAATTACCCATTTATGTATTCTCATTTGGCTCTACACTCCTTGGAAATGTTTTTTTTTTTTAAGTTTACCTTGTGCTATTGAATTTGGCAGTAGACTTCTTAATTTAATAACAAAAGAACGCTAGTGTACCAATAATAGTGAAATGTCTCATGAATGTACTTCAATAAAAATCCCACAACCCAACTGAAACCGACTAAATCCCATCACTAACGTAAATATTAAAACATCGATATCCCGCTCAACACTACCCACACGTGACTCGAACCCCAACAATGGGTTACACCGGTATACATCACTATTATATTCAACTAATATCATCAAGTCAAACCTTCCGCGAAGGACGCACCTTTATACTTAAATAGTGTATGTGTGTGTGTGTGTGTATGTGTACATACCTACATGTGCGTGTGTGTGTTGATGGTTATTTGAATAAATTAGATTAAATTGTATTTGGATAAGCTGGGATTTTGGCTTTTAAACTAGTATTTTTATTTGAATATGTATGTTAAACGATTTGATTGTTTCATACGATGATGTTTTGTTGATATTATAGTAAACTTATAATCATATTTGAAAGCTTAAAGAGAGCAGCAAATCACTACATAGTATAAAAAAAGTCGCTGTCGCTGTCTGTCTGTATGTATGTCCGCTTAAATCTTTAAAACTACTCAACGGATTTTGACTCGGTTTCTTTTAACAGATAGAGTAATTCAAGAGGATAGTTTATATGTATAATACATTAGTATTTCACCCGTGCTTAGCTGGGGCGGGTGGCAAATAAAACAGTAATTAAAAAATGGCTGAATATCCCCTATGTTGTATACCAGGTGAAACCCCATATGTAGCCACCGCCGTTTAGCAAAAAGGTTACAAATACATCTAATTATTGCAATAAGCAGCTGTCGAACAGCTGATGCAATTGAACTTATAGCATCTGCTTCTAGCCACAAAAAATACAACAGAAGGTCAAGTATACACAATACTTGAAAATGTACTGTTAGAAATTGTGCTACTGTAGGAATTGTGTTATCCTTTTTCGTTCTCTTTTTACTCTCATAAAGACATGATAAACTAACTCTGCGTTTACACCTATGTTTCGATGTCTTAAGAATATATCGTAGGTACGTTGAGATCATCTTATGTATATGCCTTGTACCCGTATTCTCAGTAAGTTCTAGTTCGGATTTTAACTGATTTACAACAATACGGTATAACCAAAATCTTCTGCTTCTATTAAATTCGTTTTCATAAAACTATCAGTAAAGGTCGAATTCATTTGGTATTTCTACCTTCTGTTTTTTCTTTTTTGCAAAACCATTGATGCCTATCAGTTAGCAAATTCCTTCACCCTATTCAAAGTATAATAAACTAAAAATAAACAAAATAATCGCACGTCACAATGCTGCCCCATGTTACTGACAGATGGGTAGGTATATGATAGAATGCATAGAAGGTTCAATTCGTTTGCAACTTGAAATATTTTTAATTTAAAGGCTTATTTTAATTGATTTTTAGTTTTCCTTGTAATTTTTATATAAAGTATTTATTTAGCGAGTAAGAAATAGAAAAGAGCGCTTCTCGCCTTTAAACGAAATGTTTGGCGAGGATATTTAAACATAAGAACAAAATGTAAATATTAAAATTGTACTTTTTGTTGAATAAAAATAAAATAAATAAATTATTTAATTTAAGTAGCTAACTTTGTATGTAAGAAAATAATCAGTATCTACCTTACCCTTAATATACGATGCTTATATTTATCATATGCTTACCAGAAAACCTTTTAATTAAATCAAAAGCCTTAGGATAAATTAATTTACTTAGTCCTATTCACCAGTTGCAAACTATTTTGCACATTTATCTATACTGTAACTTATACTACTGCCATTTATCTGTACAATGACTTTACCCACGTGCCTATAGCGCTTTTATTCAAAAACCACACAAATCACCTGCGAGAACAAATCTCCACCACCACTGCAATCTCAACTCTAACTCCACGAAATAAAGTCTAAAATCCACCAAAAACATTTCAGACTTCCGCCATTTTGCTTTGAAGTATGGGACAAAAATTCGGTGATTCCGGGACAGGATTTGTTTGGTTTTTTCTCCCTTTTTTTTCTTTTTACACAAGGTCATTTTACCGCTAGCATGTGGTAGCAATTTGTGGGTCAGTATGTAAGCTGCAAGCGTTGAATGTGGCTATGGACATACCTGGAACAAAAAGATATGGAGATGTTAGATAAAAATTACTTTTGAGTTTTGAGGTAAACGGGCGTTTTTGTTGAGATATACGTTCGTTTTTTTTTAGGTATGATATCATGTTGGAGAAAAGAATTTGAAGGACATGTAGGTATATGCATTTGAGTATATTATTATGGTATTTCGATGAACTTTTGTTTCGAATTTATAAAGAAAATGTGTTAGAAAATCCATTTAGTAAAATGGCTACATTATACTTAACAAAATCCATACAAACTAATTATTTAAGTCATACCAATGTAAAGTACATACCAAGTTAATAAAGAAAATGCAGTTTCCAATGTATTACAAAAGCTTAACTTAAAGTTTAATCTCGGCAATCCGGTTTTATAATTATGATATCGGTTAGAAAAAGTTAACTTTTACTTTTGATGTAACCTTAGCAATTATAAAGCTAGTGGAAATTAAGGGAAAGTGTAGTTTGTCATAATTAAAACGTTTAATAAAGATACACAGCTGGTTGTTTTTGTTTGAGGTTGTCAAGAGAGTGGATTTATCTATAGATATCTTTTCGCAGTCAAACAGTGATCCCTGAGTTTGGTTTGATATTTTTTCTCAATGTAGGACATAGGACATGTCAACTTAAAGCTCAAATGCTTTGTCAGGTAAAAGCGGTAAAATACATACATACATACATAAACGTCACGCCTCTTTCCCTTGGGGGTAGGCAGAGATCACATCTTTCCATTTGCTACGATCCTAGCATACCACTTTAGCTTCATCCACACTCATCAGCGGTAAAATTATCCTACTTAAAGAATACATTTTATTTCATTTACGGCCTGATTTTGGTTATGGTTTGACTAGACACGCAAACAAGTAATATGATAATATCTTATAGGTTTACAATATTCCTGGCAAAAATATTCGATTTTGCATCACCAAAATCAACCCCATATCTTAGTTGAATTGATGTTTATAAACCGCCGTTAAAAATCAATGCAACAAAGTTTGCTTATTTCCATTAAAAATAATTTAATCTCAATTTTAAGCGCCACAGACTACCTCAGTATATATACCTAACAAAAATAATTATAGATACTAAAAAGAAAGTATACCTATCATCACATATCTGCCAATACCTCACTCCATTGCGCCATCATTATGTCACTATCATACAAATATATCCCGTAACTATCTCATAAAATCTCTTACACCCAAACACGAAAACAAACCTAATTAAAACTGAAAAGCAAACAAAACACCTTCATTAAAATTTAAAAACATCATCCAGTATAAAAATCCAGAAATACCCACACTTATACTATCCGTTAGAAAAGGAAGTCTATTTCCGTTGAGGAAGGAAAGAGATGCAGCATCGAGACGAAAAGAGATGGCAATCGTAATGCGATCGGCGGATCAATTTGTTTAGAAAAAGTGGTAAAGATTAGCTTCCGTGAGTAGTTTAAAGACTGTTAGTGCAACTCAAGTATTGGTTTCAAACAGGTATACAAATAAAGTTGTTGTTTTTCATTTTTCCACGCTACCTCACTGTGGATTACCGATTTCAAATTCCAATATGCGAAATTCAGGTTTCCTCACGATGTTTTCCTTCACCATTTGTCAGTAATGTCTCAGAATAATAAAGGGAGTACACATACTTTAAAAATGTCACATTGGTACTTGCCTGCGCTGAGGATCGAACCTGCACCTCGTGCATACAAATCCCTACATAGAACCGCAAGGCCACCACGACAGGACAAACTACTAAGAAAATATAAAACTCAAAAGATAACTAATGAAAAAGTATTAACATCAGTAAGATAACTTTCATAATTGTAAAAGATGAATGGATAATATAACGCTCATTACTTTTAATATAAATTAACGAATAACAGAAGTTAATTAATATTGCTTACGTTTTACACTAAGCCATAACCAGAGATCATATATTAATTCTAACAAATCATTTTTAATATTATTAGAAAATTGATCACGCGTTGGAAATTGTATATGTAGGTAAAACAGAAGTCTTACATGGTTTTGTCGTTGATAGTTACAATATGAAATTACCGCCATATTTCCAGATTAATCGTGTTGTGTGTTTGGAGATATCAGAAGTCCGATATTTAGCAGTTAGGTGAGAGTAAAAAGGTTAAGATATATGTGTGTGCTGTGATATTTATATCTAAAACGCACAACATTTGAAAACTCAGTGCGCGCCGTGGGAATCAAACTAGAAATCATTAGCTGCTATACAGCCAAAAAAGAGCCAAAATAGTTATCCTAAGCATTGCCATTGCAAATGAAGTTGTTATAAAATGTATAGGTATATCTTTCTTTGTTTTCTATTGAACCAAAATGTGCTAAAGTCATTATTGAGTTCAAAAAACATTTTGTCTTCAGAATAATTCATCTAAATTTTATTTTAAGTTAAATATTTCAATACATTATGGAATGGTACTTCTGTCTCTCATCTGTCAACTGTTAAATATTCGTCTGCATTATTTATTATCCAAATAATCCATTTTGATAGTCAATACATCGCCCGGTCACGGTTGGTTATGTCCATAAAACAGTCATCAATCACTGGAAAGTTGGCTTATGTAATGTGTTGCGAACTGATGAGACTGGCTTTTATAAGGTACCCTTTTAACCGATTTTGGGAAACGAGGTCCTTTATAATGTAGTTTGCAGGAAAAATACGTAGCTAAGCTATCATTAAAAACAAATGAGATGTTATTGAGTTAGTTGTATCTTCTTTCAATGTAATAATGTCCGCACCGATTTCGGCCACGGCCACGGCGGCTAGTGTTACTATGACACCAGCCTTCTACACGGGACATAGGTACTATAGTGCACAAGCGTGTCCGCCAACATAGGTGCACTCTCTGTTCCTTTACTCTCATAACCCCTTGGGACGGCAATCCGACACGACCGGAGAGAGATCAGGCGCAGGACCCACGTTTTCATGTGCCTTCCCAAACACGGAAAATGTAAGGTAAATGATAAAAGAGGATCTTGTCCTGTACTAATTATAGTCTGATGAAAAAGTAAAAACCTGCGCTCGAGCTAGCTGCATAATTGTGTTAGAAATTATTATGTTGCAAAATATAACTGTTAACTAATAAGAAAATCTAAGACATAAATTGCCACCCAACTACATAGTAAGCATGGTGATCAATGCTTGTCCCCATCAACATTTTAATAACTTCCTAATATTTAATAGGCACATAGACGACGCTGTAATCAGAATAATTTATCACAAACACCAATTAATGTATTTTCTAAAAACGGACAGGTTTATGTAAAACGTTTCCAGTAAGTTTATTACAATAAATTAAATATTAATTGCTTGGTAATTACATGTAAATTTCCTGATATCTAAATCTATGGTTATTCCATTCTGCAATACTGAACATTAATTATTACTTAGAGCGTAGATTGCTTGACGGATTCGTGGCGAAGGGAATGTCGAGACGGTATCAACGGTTTAATATATACTAGGAATTTATCAATGACTTTGGTGACAGATAGGAACAATGTTTAGACTAGACTTTTTTACTCGCGTGGAAGTCGGTTTAAGCTGCAAAAACCTAAACTTTTTTAAACGCAGTCAGGTAAAAAGTAACCTATGTGGTAATTCAAGGTGTCAGCTAACTCCATACCTATTTTTATTCAAATCGCTTTAACTATTTAAGCGTGAACGAGTAACAAACACTCATCCATACTTACAAACAACTACTACTACTTACTTACAACTTTGTTTGTACCGATTGCATCAGGGGGTAAGGTTATTGCAGATATATCCGACATTCGCGTAGACAAAGTTGTGGAGCAAATGCTAGTACTTATCCAAAAAAATTTGTAGCCTAATATACAATTTCAAAACTCGCGTAAACGTCTAACTACACTCTGTAAAAGATTCCATTCCAAAACAACTTTGAAATTCTTTGACAATATCTGGCTGTTTTCGATTCACGTTTAGTTACAAGCGAGATAGTTGTGAAACAATGTTAGAAACTTCTAAAACTGTTCAACTAAATGGGAACATCTTAACCTCACTTTGTAAACTGGATCAGGACGTAGTTGAGTAAGAGAAGCTGTTTTAGACTGGCCACGTAGTAGAGAAATGCACCGATAAATTGACGATTTTTGTCTTAAGCTAAGCGAGCATTAAGTATATGTATGAGTTTGCATGGTAATAGTAGACTAAAATTATTGCTTCGTGTATAAGGTCTTACCATTAATTATGGCGATATAAAAAAACTCTTTATTAGACTTGAATCCTTAAACATAATGGGTTATACGACTAAAAAATGTTTAAGGATAAGTAGGTATTCGACTAAAAAAACTAGCTAGTTCGTCAGACTTTTTTCCAACAATATTGCACACGCATATTTTACCTTTATCGTGAACAATAATGAAGACGACACAGAGAGGTTGAAATCTTGTGTGACATAGCGTCTCAGTATACTTTTTACTGACAAATGACATTAATTCTCCCCACTCTCGTACGATTTACCATCTTTGCTAAGTTATATCTTCGTATATTTAAGTTGATTTGATAAGAAAGTACGTATCCAATATTTTTATAATCTATCCGACGCTCTAACTAGATTTTATTTAGTCAAACACCCAAATTAACAAACGTGTTGATAATTTCACAAAGCCGACTTTATAACTTAAAAACTCCAAACAAAATCAAACTGACAACAATCAATAAACTCATAATTGGTAATAAATTTTAAATACCAATATTAAAAGAAAACATAACTACCAACCAGATAATCATATACGAATTAATTAATGATATTAATAACTTGAGAATTATTTAGCTCCCCGCAGCGCGATGCCTCTTAGCTCAGTGATTACAATTAATTTTATTATTACACGTGTAATTTGTACTGGGAACCTACCACTACCTTTTAAAGTAATATTATTGTAGTTGAGGAAAAGAGATAGCACGCTACACGGCGTATAGCGGCGTCTCTCTTCCACAACTTCCATAATGTAACATTGAGTAGTGGTGGTAGAGTACTGGTCACTTTTATAACGCAATAATTATTAATTAATTATAACTGGTTTTTATATAATTAGGTGAAACAACATGTAAAACTCTTAATTGGTCTTAAATGTTTCTTTATGTGTTTTTATTGTGTCCGTTTGTTTGAAGCAATACATGTTTGGTGAGTTTATTGTTGTTTTTTTAATAGTCTTATTATGAAACTTAATCCTTGTGTCGCGGAGAGTTTAACACAAAGACGCCCAGATTCAGAACATGCAATTGCGGATCGAACCAATTCTCTTCAAATTCGTGTCCTACGCGGGGATCGAACCCGCGACGCGACGTGTTTATGCCTTACACTAAAGTTACTGCATGGATAACCAAGTGGTATAGGTAACTACGACAATGTGTGCTGTTTTGTGCGCGACGTGTCGCGGGTTCGATTTCTGCGAAAGGCAATTTTGAAGCGATCCACAGAAACTTGTTCCGAATCTGGATATCTTTATGCACGTGAATCAAATGTCAAGGATGTACAAGGATTAAACTCCATACTGTGGGAGTCGTTTCAAAAAAAATATATAACTAATCAAAACCTAACATATTATAAGATTTGACAGCTAAACTAATCAGCATTCTAGAAATTAAATCTGAGAACTTAAATTACGAGTTTACCAGCATAAATATAATCCAAGATTGTATAAAGAAAATATCTAAATCTATAGAATCGACCACACGCGACGAGACACCGCATGTACAATGTCTCCCTGGCAATGGTTACTTTGTTATTTTTATACCATAACGAGCAAAGAGTATTAATTAAATAAACAGTCACTTTGTTTGTTTGTACGTTGATAAATATGCGGTGTTTAGAAGAGATTGATGTTGTTTTGTTTAGTCTATTAGTGGAACGTTAAGGGTTGGTTGTATTTTTAGATTGTTGGAAGACTAGGAATAGGTGTATGTGGGAATTGTATGAGAGATTGCTAATGATGCTAAATGATGTTTTCTTAAAAAGATTGATGTGAAGGGCCTCAAAATATAATTCTAAAGCTAAATGAACAGAATTGAGTTGAAACACACACAAAAAGAACAAAGAATGACTGGCAAAAACAAAAATCTCAATGGAAAAAAACTTAATTCGAACTCATAATGCACACAGTTCACACAAATATTTAACTTCGATCTACATTCAAAATATCAAGTAAAATTACAAACACAAACGACAAACCGAAAACTGTTCTCGAATTTGATATCTCTAAGCACAAAATTTCTTCCCTACATCAATTCCATTCTGTTTATTAAAAATACATTTTACGATGTAAATAATACATTAGTTTCATGCATTCTAAGTATTTTACTGCGCTGCGTCTAATTTTTAATCTTTATTGGCAATTAAGCTTAGCTTGGTAGCACGTAGTAGACAATTATTTACTGTCTCTGCAACGCATAATACCAGCCAACTGTTTATGTTTTGATATTCAATTTATTAATTTAATGTGTGTGTAGTTTATATTGTGTTTTGGTCTCAGATTTCTTTAACCTTTGTCTTAATATAAACCACGTTTTTTTATAAAGCTTGTGTTAGATTTTACTGTTGGGAAAACCTTTTTCCTTTAACAATCTCTATTTGTTTTTAGTTTTTTTGGCCACGGGACAATAAATTTGTTTTATATCGATTTTTACAAATACTTAAAACATTACGTATCTATGTTTCAATGAAATTTTGTACGCAGACAATTACTTACAGTATATTAATTATACTTACCTACCTAATCTAACAAAAACAGACAAAAAAGCTTTTTTATATTATCTTGCTTTAATTTAACCATCATAATCTGATGAATATTCAGAGCTATTGCCCTGAATAACCCTTTGCTGGGCATAGGCCATTCTCTTCTGTCTCTTGCCCTTCGCATCAATCCTATTCATGCTACTTTTAGGTCGACTTCCCATCTCATCCTGGGTCTTAATCAATGACACAAAACGACACGTTTTGAAGAACGCCATTTTAGAAGCATAGAACCGTAAGTTGTTTCTACATTCGGTAAACATTGTCGGTAAAAGCAATTATTCATAATCGTATTACAGTAAGTAGCTGGGTTTTGCTTGTAATTCACTGGTTTGACCCCCGGTGAGCCTTTTAGATAACCATAGGGTGTCTTGTACTGTCCATTATGAGGCTGTATTTATTGTAGGTACACACGCGAACGATATAGAGATAGGTTATATTGTGGAGTGGAACAGATGTTACTTGAGCTTTGTTTTTTGTTTTTTTTTTGTAAAAGTTTTTTTTTTACTTTGGGTACACGAGTAGTTTGCTATTAATAATAATATAATAATAAAATCTTTTATTGGTTTAAAAAACACATTTACACAAATAATTAAACCCACCAAACTGTGAGACAGTTTGTCGGCGGGAATAGCGCTCGATAAACATTAACGGTTAGTTTCAGAATACAAAAAGTAAAAAAATAAAATAAAAAGAAACACAAAATAATATACCTATATACTAATACTACTATAGCCACTTACTTATAATACATACTGCGTAACTTATTTTTTAAGGTTATTTTACTTATGTTAGTTTTTAGTTTTCTAATAGAGTCATATTTATTATAAACCGAGGGGATCAAATACTTGTTGGTTCTTTTACCATAATAATTTTTTATCGATGGGCGGATCAAATGCTGTTCTCTTACACGTCTTGTATTGTATCTATTACTAACTTTTACCTTAAAATTATCGTTATAAAATTGTTCTAATATTAACAAGTATTCGGCCCTCTCATGAATAGGAAGTATTTTACATATTTGGTAAAGCTGAATTCCTATTGAATTCCTTATAATTTTCGGCACACGCTACTGAATATCTTATTGGACAATAGTTTGATTATTTTTTTCATATAAAACAATAAATTGAAGAGCATTTAAAGATAGTATATTACTGACATTTGTTGTACTAGTGGTATCAGACCTTTATTAATTGGATTGACATTTATGGAAAAAGAAGAAAGTTTACTTAATTTTTGACATATTATTATTAGTCATATTATTATATTAATTAAATTACAAATACAAATACCTATGTGGTAAAAAAACAATAAATTATCGTACTATAAAACACCAAAGCCCTATCCAGTAAAGCATAAAAGATACAAACAGACAAACATATCTTTAGTAAGATATAATCGTAACGTAGGAGTCTTTGATACGCCGCGATCTGCGCACGCGCAAACAAAGAGACCTTGTTCGGAGTACCGATAGCAAAAAACGTTGCGTAACGATGAAAAAGTGTACCGTTAGCTCGTTACAGTGTTGTGCGGGCCATTGCTATTATGTTAAGGTACTTACAGACGAGCTAGTTAGAAAACGCGCGTTTTTTTATTATTCAATGTTTTGGTAAAATGCTTATACTATGTTTGTAGTATCGTGATGGGGTCTTTGACCTGCTAGTAATTGTTTCAAGTAAATTATTATCAATATAATTTGAATAATTTATTCAGAGTAAAGAGTTGATAACAAATGAATGACAATACTGTTGTACAATTTAACACATTTGTTAAGAAAAGTTTGTAGTTCAGTAAAATAGGATAAATTCTATTAATGATTTTAATATACTTAGTTAAAGTCATCGCTCATAATTTTATGTCTCCTCCGTATTAATATCCGGACTGTCAAAAACAAAGTCGTTTTTTATATTTTTACTTTACTCGAGTTCAAGTATCAGAGGAAATTAAGAGGACATTTTGATCCGTCAAAAATAAGAAAATGATTTTCTTTTTATTACGTTCATTCAAGATAATCCCGTAGAGATTATTCCCTTTTTAGAAATACGTGAGATATTTTGTGATTTCATAAATTATACATACTGATGCTTCGTGACTTTTCACCCTTTTGTAATGAAGATATAAAGGTATAGGCAGACTAGGTACTGGGTTAATAGAGTACTAGGTACTAGGAGTACTAAGTACTTAAAGTTCATATATTATAGACTAGCTGTTGCCCACGACTTCACCCGTTTGAATATTAGTTAAAGTTGCAAAAACATTACCGCCTTTAATGAAGTCAATTTAAAAGAAGCTTATGTGTTATACCAGGGTGTCAGCTAACTCTATACCATTCATCAAAATTGGTCCATCCATCCATACTTAAAAAACATTTACTTTTATAATATTAGTAGTACCACATAGTATATCACTACAGAACAAACCTTGGGTTAGTAACATTCACTCGAAAACTCACTTTATACACATATACCTACAGCGAGAACACCCTTTATAATTGCGTGGGTAGCTGGGTATGTTTACAGAGATGAAACATGAACCAACAAACACAAATACCCACCCTTGTAAGTAGGTAACTATATACCTACTACCGAACTTGGTACTAGAGCAACAGATATAGTTTCTATTGCTCTTATACCTCTTAATACTCATACATAAACAAATGACTGTATAGCCACCAGGGAAATTTTTAATATAAAATTTATATTTCCGTCTTATCATATTTTTTTAAACAGACATCTTTACACAGCTAGCTTGTGCCCGAGGTTTCACCGGGATCACTTATAGCTGTAAAAGCATCAGCTACTAACTAATTTACAAAATTTTACCAATATTAGTAGGTATAGTAGTTAGAGGGTGAGGTGAAGAACTACATACTTTAACGATACTCACAAACATTCAACATTTATAATACATAATTGTTAATGTACTTACGAGTAAGAACACTAAATAGTTTTAATGGCATCAAAAAAAAACAAAGCTGTCGGAATAAAAAACAATTGAAGATCAAAAACGTTACAATTAAAAACATAGCAGCAGTCCGGAAAAAAAACAATTGAGGAACAAAATTAATGATAATTAATTAGAACTAGAATTTTCTTCTATTCTTCTTCTTCAAAAACTCTACAATTCAAAACCCCGCAGCGTACAGTCAGTCTGAAGCACCTTAACCGGCCTCGCCCATTGGGCAACAAACTCAAACGCACAATGCACAACACAGTTACATACAAGAGAAAAATAGATGACAACTGTTCTGCGTAATGCGTACCACCTCTTAAACTAACATTATCGCAGTTGTGGAAGCGTGACAGCGCACTACACGTTATAGTGCGGCGTCTCTCTTCCACACCTGCAGTAAAATTACTTTGAGATGCTGTGGTAGGGGGTCTGTATGTGCATAATATAAAGCATGTGTAAATATTACATTTAAGTAACACGTGTTAATGGTATATGACCGTTTAACGGGACACATCTGGTGTTCGATGTATTTTTGTATTGGTTTCAACTGTCATATTTGGTGCGATAGATCACTTGTTAAAGGCTTAGAAATGTGTGGATTGTTTAAAGGACTTATAAGTTATGATCTGAGTTGAGGAATAGATTTTATGTAACGTGGTGTGGTGTTTTTTTATAGATTTTTTGTAGTGTAATTGCCATTGAAACAGGTTAATTTGAGTAAACTGTAGTAAGTTAACGTGGTGATCAATATTCGATCTTATTTATGTAAAAATATGGTCTTTACCATGAAAAATCATTATGTTCAGCTATTTAATTATTGTAACTACTATGTTACGCATAATTTATAGTACAAATTTCAAAGTTGGGACTTCGGGACGGTCGCATTCGCGCTGTCAAGTGCTTTGGGCTATACAAGAATTTTAAGCATTTTCACATGTGATACTCTAAAACCCTAGTACGGCAAAAAAAAAAGTTAAATGGATATTTACAACATCGGTGTGATAGCGCCTTAAAACCCATAGAGGTCATTGACAAAGTACACGGTCAACCCATTGCTTCTGCACAGCAAGATCACTTTTAGGCAAACGGCATAAAAAATACGCTAAGCAACTCAAAGCTTATCAAATTGTCTCAATAAAGTCAACTAAAAACAAATACGAATCACAATTTGATAACAGAATCCGTTTTATAAAAAAAAGTACTAAAAACAAAAGACGATCGCTCACTGGACATTATTAAAGAAAAAAAAAACACAACAAACGTCGTTCCCATAATACATTGAAGGCCACAAAAAATGAGTCACAATAATACCATAACACACGTTTACACTGCCGACCACTAAAACTGGTACAAATGCGTGCAAGCCAAAGCGTTGGAATGTCAACGCGGGTGGTGATTGACAATTGACCTTCTAAGGAGACGCTTGAACATCAGTGTAAATATGACCCGTACGGGTTGAGGATTTAGAAAAATATGGAGACGTAATATGTGAGTGTATTGTCAATATTGCGAATTGTTAATATTTAAAGCGAGTGGTTTTTTAGGGTTACGTACCTAAAGAGAAAAACGGAACCCTATTACTAAGCCTCCGCTGTCTGTCTGTCTCCAGGCTGTATCTCACAAAGCGTAATATGTAGCTAGAAAGCTGAATTTTTACAAATATTGTATTTCCATTACCCTTGTGAAAACAAATATTATAACTAAAAAAAAATTAAGGGGGGTTCCAAACAATAAACGTATTTATTTGCTCAATATTAAAAACGGTAACAGACGTTTCAAATTTTCGCTGTGTATAGATGTTAGGACAGAACCCTTTTTGCACGAGTCCATCTCGCACTGAGCCGGTTTTTTTCTTCTTATTTCCATATTTAATACGGAGTTTTTTGTAGTTTCTTCAAACATTGTTTTGTATGGTTCTAAATTGTTTACTAAATTAACAGATCTAAGTCTTGTATTACAAAAGTAGGCTTTTAAATACAAATACATTCATATAGTTTGTGCATTATTAAGAACTTTGTTTCCTCATTGCTTTTCCTAATATAGATGATTGAAGGGTCTTTAAAACTGATCGAATTTTACGACTCGAACCGAGCGTGCTATCAATATGAAACTATTGCTTCAATTCAAGTCAATACTACTCGATAGTATGATTTATCAGAAGTACATTCAATTCAAAATTACGACGATTTTTTTTAAATAAGTTTTTAATAATAATTCATACAACTGGGCAAAGGAATCCACCTTCTTCTTTCTAACCTTTTTTGTCGGAAACATGTTAATAAGACTAAACAATGAATTAAAACTCTTTTAAAATAAAAAAAAAATCACAAACTATTTTGATCGAAACTTTTTTTTAATTCCGAATACAACCTTTTATGTTAAATATTTACAGACAGCATATAAAAAGCAATAAAATAAAGCTCTAAATTATTAAACGAATAATATTTATGCGGTATCCGTCGCCATTTTATAACCCTATTACTAAGAACACATACGCCGGCTTGACCTTAACAAACGTCAAATTGACATTCAAAACTCGCGCGCATTCCTTTAGAAGAAAAAGTTATGGCGGGAACCTAGGATTGTAAAAGTTAGGTTATGTTATGAATCATAAAAACACTCTTTGCTAGTTTTATTGTACATTGACGGTTTTCATTTGTTTTTATTGAGATGTTTGTGTAGAAAAGCAGCAATGGTTATTGTAATGTTTAAAAATGCAGCTAGAAAGGATAGCTTGAACGGTACTTGCTAATTTAGTAAGCGAAACATGATGAAACTTTTAGTAATGGGAAGTCTTTGTTTATTGTAATTTATTTGTATTATAAATTTATAACTGTTTGTGAATTATGTATTGTACTGTTTAGCATTTGTCAGGCTTCTAATTATTTCGTAAAATTATAATAAATAATTAATCCTCCGTTTCGGAAAGTCCGTTTATTTAATCTGTTGTTAAAACGAATTGTTACGATTGTGAATGGTTGACCAAAAGATTAACAACCAATCATGGATTTTTAAATGAGATTTGACAACTTATTAAGCCCCTTTGTTTTAAATACAAATATACCCTTAATAATCTTTTATGTAATTGCCTCTGATTTTTATAACAATGTTTAATACCAAACTTATAAAAGTCAGAAGTATCAATTAAATTATTTATTAAACAAAATTAAATTCTATTTATTAACAAAATCTATTACGTTATTCATTTATCACGCAAAATAATTCACATTAAAAATAAAAATATAATTTATTCAAATGTCAGGTTATTCTTTTTAAATTTGTATTCGAAACAAAATTCAAATATCTAAAGAATGCTGTCAACAATTCCAACGTATTCACAAGAGCATAGAACACATGCGTTTGAATACGGTGACGTCACGGGCGGCCATATTGTTTGCGCGCACAATACGTCACGCTTAGACCTGCCACACACATCTTTTGTACCGCGCTATGCATACGCTACAAATTCCAGCATTTTTCTTTAAATGTACAACACGTAGTTTCAAATGTAGAGCAGAAAATAAATGGTGTTTTTATTTTGGAATTGCGTTATTATAGTATGTTGCTTGAAGATTTTATTCCCTATTAATTAGTTTTAAACATGTAGATAAACATACTTTTATTGTTGACTGAACCTTATTTGTAATTGGTGATAAATAGCAGCGTCAAGCAGTCTGTAGTCGACCTTATATCAAATCTACATATGGCACACAAGGTTACAATGCTAACCAAACAATGTTTGTAGTGCGTAATCACAGATTTGTGTAAATGTCTCTTTGTAAGTAAAGTAAATAAACAATAGCATGAATATTTGACGAAATTCTATACGAATGAAGTAAACTCGACTTTATTCAACAGTTTCTGAACTTTCGTTCGAATTATGAATTGTTTCGCCATGTTGTGTTCTGTGAATTTGAAATTGGATTGTTCTAAACTCTCTTGTTTCTGACGTGTTTTTATTTTTTTGACGTGTTCTTTTTTATTTGACACATTCGTTTTTTATTTATTGCTTTTTTATTTGCAAAGGTTGTCGGGTGCTCATCCAATATGAATGGTCGATTGACTGTTACGAATGTATTGGAAATGTAAGAATTAAATATATTGACTAGACTTTCTGTATTTGTCTACTAAGGCAGATACATATTGCTTAAAAAAAAATAAGGTCTGTTTTTTTATTCATTTTTTGTTAAATACACACACCGAGAATGTGTAAGTTAGGTAAAGTTCAATGTTTAATCTATAAAAAGATCAATAAAAACAACATTAATTCGAACTCTATTTAAGGATATACAAAAGGCTATTTCCCGTACTTGAAGTTGCCACAAACGTGTACAACAACACAATAAGAGACAACCTTCTGCAGTCAGTACATTAACTTAAAATTAGATACACAATCATTAACCAACATAATAGGTCGCTGTCCAAACTTGCGACGGTAAAAATAAGGTCCGGACAGTGCTTGCGACACATCGTAGGCGGACCGTTTGGTTGCCAGATGGTGTAGTTACGAAATCGCTATTTGTCTTACGAACTGCATTTTTCGAATGCACTCCACTGTCTAACCGCACGACGCACGACGACGCGCCGACGCGCGACGTTTGACGTTTTGACAGCTGTCAACGCTATTTGAATTTGAATTTTCGAATTGAATTATAAAGTTCTTATTTGGAACGTTTGGTTTTTTTTGTTCGAATTCCTTTGTTTTGATTTATACAAATATTGTAAAATGGCAATAATTGTGAGTTATGTTGCGTTGAGTGAGATTTGAGAGGTTGTAGAGGATAATACTAAAGTAATTTCGGAAATTCTTTGAACAAAGAGCTATGTTATTTATGAATATCATAGGCTCTATAAACCTCAAAAACGCACCTAGCGAAATCGAGACGAGTCAACTAGTAAAATGATACATTTAAAATCGTAATAAATAGTAACATCAGAGATTCTTTTTTTACGAATTAAACAAGAAGAATTACGCATGTTATTACTCTTAAGTGTTATAGTTGGATATATTTTAGTCTTGTCTCTCGTTATCTCTCAAATATTGTCCTACCACATCTAGAGAGAGATAAAATAAGTGAATAATAGCTTCCTACGGCACGTTGATTCTCTTATCGCCTTGTAAACTTCCTTTACCGTATATTTACCGTCTAATGACGATAGTTAATAGTATTGGGAAAACTACTAAAAGTTTGATTACCGAAGTTAATGCTTATTTGAGCTTAAAATACCTACTGTAGCATACTTAGCGTAGTGAATGTGAATAGGCGGGAAAATGCGCTGTTTTTACGATGCAGTCAGATTTATAGCAGAATAAAATAATAATGTATGTCTTGGTAGACGCCCCATGACATTTTAGATTAAAGTTCTCAACAAGGCTGCGGCTTGTTGGACCTGTGTCCCCGTGTAAGTCTTTCAAAAGGATCGGGATTCTTCCCTTAAAGTTAGCCCATGAATTAAAAGAGATACAAATAATATAAAGAGTATGAGGTTTTTTATAACTACAAATTGTAACTACGCTTTCGGATCGTAGCATCAGCTCAGCATTCTACAGTCGCGAGCGTGTCAGAGTGACGTACTGGCGGTGAGTTGTTGATGTAATTAAAATGCTGTAGGTGGACAGCCCTATCGCTGTTACGTATTGTGGCTAAAAGCATTTATTTTTAAGAAACGGCCGAGTTAAACTACTGTAGATATTTACCTACACTATGATAGTCAGAGTATAAAAATAAACTTTTTATTAACCAGTATTAATCGAGATAACAGTCTAGACAAACAAACATATAAAATGGTTACAAAGTTGTTTAACTTTCGCTAATATTTTATACAAATATGAAAACGCAAGTCATCGGTAAACACCAATTAAAATTGCAATACCAAAACAGTATTGAGGTGCATGAATAATAAACGATCAAGTGGCAGTCGGTAGGAACAAACAAAATAAATAAAAAAACCAACACACCCAAAATACAATTTATCACTCGTTAAATAAAAAAAAAACGCCGTTTTAAAAACTTTAAACTGCGTGGTCGAACACTCTATGGTTTTTAAAATTCGAATTCGACATTTAAAAATTTGACGTCTAGGTATTCTTTTTTTGGGATAGCGGAAAATAAATTGGCATTCCACTGGTCATTTTTAACGAGATTTTAGATTCGGAACTATGTTTTTAACTACTACGTGTTTTTTTAGCTTTTGTAACACTTTTATGAGTTAGTTCATTGGCAACACCAAATTTAAAATTTGTTAAACAAATTGCGTAATAGAAAGTGTAACAAATATGATAAAAACTGTCTGCAATTTTTTGATAAAATATTTAATCAAGGCGCAAGCAGCATATCGAACTACTGTAAAATAATTTTAAAGCTTCACTTTTAAATTCATACAATAAAATAAATGCTAGAATTAACCGATTTCGAAGAAGATTGAGAAGTGAGCAATCATCATCATCAACTTAAATATAACCTACTACGTAGTTTAAAGGAAGGAAAGAAATACCCCATTTATTACTAAAGACTGGGCGATACAATAATTCTTGCAAAAATAAAACCTACAAAATCATATCAGGAAATATGAAAAGACATACATTAACTCCGTAATAAGGTTATTAACACAACATAAAATTATTAATCAAGGCTACACCGAAGTAAAATTCCTCGGAATTCCACTTACAAAGCAATTCTTACTCCTTTAATATGCTAAAACAATTACGTTATAAAAACCACATGTGAACATAAATCAAAAGACTTGACGACACAAACAGACAGTGCGACAACATAACACACGTGATTATTTTAGCATACGACCTACCGTTAGGGTTGCCAATGTAAAATCCGAGAATAAACGGAGCGATAAATCACATGGCAATTCCGAGAGCAGTGTTACCAGTTGCAAACCATAAAACGTAATTGAATAATGCCGAGCGTTTGTTAACCGAGTGTGGTGGTAATAAAAAATTAAAAAAAAAGTGTTGCCTGACCTTCGCTTGTGAATTCCGTATATAAACTTAATGCGGGCTGTTGAAGTTATTTTGACCTGTGATACGTTGAGAGATGCCTCTCAGATTGAATTTGACTGCCCATTCACAAGATATAAGAAGGTTAACAATTACACAGTTATAAAAGCTCTGATCACTATTAAAGTAATATAAATAAAAAGTTCTCGTCCAGAAATCGTTGAGCTCATTCAGGCTCTAAATTGAATCAATCTTTGCTAGATTTTTTCTCTTTTCTATACTGTACCACTACTAAGCATGGTCTCCTCTAAATGTTCCAATAATTCCCAAGTACAAAGTCTACCTCAAACCATCTACTGCGAAGGTTGTTAATGATTTTTATCTAACTTCTAAAAAAGAAGGGGGTTCTCAATTCGGATGTCAGTATTTTTTATATTTGTTTCGCGCATAATTTCGTCGCTTGCCAACCGATTTGGAAGGATATACCCCTAATGGTCCAAAAGTCATTAGATCGGAATCTGTATCTGGATGCTATTGGTAAACGTGCACTAATTTTGATATTTTTTACTTCAAGTAAAGCATTATAAAGAAATAAAGAAAATCAGAAAAATCTTTATGCAAACAAGCCAAGTGATGACAATGCACCGACACCAAAAAATATCGATTATACGCTCTTTTATAAAAAAAAATATTGAACAATAAATCGACAGGAATCGAATAGAAAAAATTATATCGATTACAACTACAAGTATAGTAGGTATAGTTTCTGTTCAACACTGGAAGTCCGAAAGAACTCTAAATATTTCACATCGTGGTATGTGATGCCGACATGGTGTTTTATCGAGTCGATTTCCCGGGTCGTTGCGTAGCCATAACCTTGTAAGCGAGTATGCCCGTGTTGGCCTTTACACACTATTCTTAGTAGGACTAAGGAAAATGGGCTATCGTAATTGAAGAACTATGTTAGGTATATGGTTGAAGCTAAAGGTAATTTGAATAAACATTTGAATGTGATAATACAGAAAAAAAGGGGCCATTGAGGGAAGGCAAAGAAAAGATGGATTGTGTAAGGAATGATATGAAAGAAAATGGAGAAGAAGGGAAGAAAAAAACGTGCTGCGTCGACCCCAAGTAAAATGGGATATTTCAAGCTATTGCAGTCTTTCTTCCGTTCATCATCAATCTGTCACTGTGCAAAATACATAAGCCTCAAAGCAACATATACTGTCAATAATATTATGTGTCCAACCTTAGAAAACCCTAAAGATTTCATCCACAATACTTCAAACGCTGTGTATCTTCCTATTCTTATCGCAAGGAAACATGATGTGGATTGTGTTTTATGAAACGATCCGCCGAGGCCGTTGGATTGCCCATAACCATCCTGTAAGGCTTGTCAGCTAACGGAATTATTTTGTAAATAGAATCATCTAGTGTTGTTTGCTTTTATGTGGTTTAGTTAGGGATGGGATTAAACCTTATTATGGCTTATACGAAACAGGTATTTTGTTTAAGCCATTATTGTACTTATTGATCTTTTCAGGAAACTAAATTGTATGATTTCAGACAAATACCTTCCATGAAAAAACAAGGCAGATTTTTTGGATGTCCGTGCAAAATTTGGAGTCACGCTTCAAGTGCTTGCAAGATGACAGTGGGAAGAAAAACTGCGTAAAAAAGATGTTAACATCACAATCTAATCAATATAAACCGTGTTTGTTCAATAATCTTGAAGAATTACCAACATAAACTTTCTTTATCGAGACCACCAAAAAGCTACCTCTAGAATCTGTACCTCAAAATCAAATAACAGTTATTCCCCATTTTCTACCGGTCCATCATCGCCCTTAAACTGGGTCTCAATAGCGAACGGGATCACACTATAACAGTTTGTATCTACGGCCGCATAAAAATCAAATTTAATGTTATTTATTGATCCAGCTGTGACAGAATTGCTCTCATCTTTTACGATAACAACCTCTGTTATCACCTGTACCAGATTATTTGCATCATTAAGAGTATCAGTGGATTATTGTTCTGATATTTACATTTTAATCTTTGTGTTGGGTAAACTTGTTTCTGTATCTTCAATGTCTTTGAAATTCGATTGTTTTGGATTACAATTGTCTGTTTGTGTATTGGGAATGTTTTGTTCTTTATTGATTTGATGATTTGAGATGGGTGTGATACGTAATAATAGTCTATAATAAAATAAATATTCACTGGGTATACTAACTATATTATAATTAAATATTAGAACATTTTCTTCTAATGTAAATGAACTAGAAATACTATAATTACAAATTATTGTTATAAACTATCTGGAGATACAGAAGAAATAAATTGCAAATGATAGCATTTACTTTATATTTATAAAACCCTTTCGATTTCTCAAGCTAACTTCCAATTACTTGATTTGCATTTTCTTTCATAACCTGTCGTAAATAAATGACTGCGGTATAATAATAATCACAGTCTGTTTAAGCTTGAATAATTTGTTTATTTAAACTCGAAAGAACTGCGGTATCGTTTAGCCGCACGCGCTGTCTTGTCACGTAAAGTTTTTAATGCTATGTGCTGTTTGTTTAGCTACTTCAGAATTGTAGTTAAAATTTGAGGTATGCATAGTAAAACCTTTTTTGTACTATATGGTAGGTACCTTATTTTTCCTCCGTTGGTTAAATGCATTGATTGCGTCCCATAAAATGATTTAAAATATCAGTTTTTCACTGTAACTTCTGTAGTGAATGGTTTTGCCTTTACAGTTACGATATTTTTTCTTCTATAGGTTGTGTAAGTCAGGCAGAGCATGTGCGAGCTATCCCGTGACTTTGGCTTAGGTAGTAAATGGAGTCCGGGGTGTTTTTAGCCGGTAGGAGTCCAACATATCCCCACAGCATGCCCTCGGCGTGGGTACAAGTCATTAGCATTTCACACCGGAAAAAAGGCAAGTCTCACACATAACCAAATCAATTGCTCTTTAATTAGCCAGCAACAAATTTATAGGTATTACCCACACCTAATATTTCAACCGAACCATTCAATTACTTCTCCACACATCATCAAAAACGAGTTATTTCGTATATTTGATCACCAAGTGTTAATCTTTCTTTATAAAGTCATTACGCAATATACAATTTAATCGTTTTATCAATATACGATGGACTATGAGATATTCACACATGTAGGCGTGTGAAGGTTCTAAATACATCATCGACCCGTCAAAAACGTAATAATCAAACATATCTTTACTATGTATGAAAACGTTTTATTGATGTTAGAAGTTACACAAGGTTTGTGTATGGTATATTTAAGTTACGTTGGGGTGCTCTTAGAAAGCTTCCCTGGTGCTTCCCCTAGCGAACGGGGGGAGGAAGGGGGCGCGAATGGCCTTTTTTATTTTATTTTTTTTCCGGCGGCGGATAGATTGGGATAATAATTTTGATATTTCACCTCGGCATGGGGATATGTCGGACTCCCACTGACCAAAAACACCCTGGACCCTTCTACTACCTAAGCCAGCGTCACGGGATCATTCGCGCATGCACTACGTGGCCCTGACTGGAGGGTGCGAATGGCCTGCCGTGTCGATGTGGTTGGAACTCGCCGGTGAGGGTCTGGAAGCAAAGGCTCTGCCAGTTTCCTAGACCCTCTCCACTAGGGCGATACTGGTGTGAAGCTAGAGGTTTTTAATAGGTATACCTACCGTGGAATAAGATACAGAAAAGATGTAACATAAAATTTTGTTGCATGATATACATTTGGGGCATAATATTAAGACATTATCAAGCCAGTACTACCAATATTTTGTTAATACATATTATTATAATAATTACTGTTCAATACTTATTAATAATTCGCTAACATATTCATACCCGACATTCAGCACCACTTATAAATCGGTGTGCGTTTACGGATCCCGATATGCGTCGTATACTAACACTACAACGCCCGGGGCGCGTTCACGAAGCAAGTGTTAAATTGTCGAACATGATACCATCGTTATTCGCTGACGTTGCTACACGTGGTACAGTCGCGTGGAAAGGTAGTGGGGTTTGGCGGTATCATTTATTTTTCTGATGAATTTGAATGTGATACTTTATTTAGCTCAGTCGGCTCTAAATTGAGTATTGAAAATGTTGTTAATTTATAGCGATAGGCTTAATATTATTCTGCATGTTAAAAAAAAATTGTTTAAATTAGGTAAATATAGAAATGTGTAAGGATTTAATGTTTATTTTGCCTACCTACTGAGTATAACAACGTTTTATGTAATAAAGTAGTATAATTACTCTGCAACCGACTCTTTAACCGACTTCAAAAAAGAGGTTTCCAATTCGACCATAAGTAGTTTTTTGTTCGTATTAATTCAAAAATGGTAGATACATGTTGCATAGACACATGAATGCATACATGAAATATTAATATGGTTTTGTTTATATCATTCATCTAGTTCGTTGAATAAAACGCCGAAAATTACGACGTCAGTTTTAATAACCTAAATTCATATGACTTGTCCACCGGAGTGTACCGGCCGCATCAATCGTGAGGAATAAACGCATTATGTTAATTTTCACCAGAATTACGTTTTGGTGAATGTGGGCCATTCTAATATGGCGGCGCGGCTGCGGAAATGAACAAGCGGGAGATAGGGTTGGTAATTTTTAATTTTAATTATTATTTTTGGTGGTATTCTAGTTGTGGATTTAATTTAAAAGTTAGTCGATAAATTATGGATAGTTTGGTTATGAATCACTACATTTTATTCACGCCCTTTACAGCATATGATTTGAATGAATGTTTTTGAAGATATTAAAGATTTAAAAATTGCGAGATGTAGTGTTTGCGGCGAAGTTAAAGCGGGCCGCTATGTATTTTATTTAGAACATTTACAGTTTTCCTATAGTACTTATATTTAGTATCAGCATTGCACCTGTGTAAAGCCGGGGCGGGACGCTAGTATTTTATAAAATCGTGCTTTAGTAAGCACGATTTTTATTAACACTTAATTAAAATCACAACTTATAATAATCTTAACCAATTTCACAACAAAGATGTGCCAACCCTAAAAGCATCGAACAGGTATCGATAGTTTCGTCAAATAATTTACTTTAACCCGCAGTTTATGTACGTAATATAACCTTATGTAATAAAATAATGTGTAACATGATAAAGACAATATTGTATGGAGTATACCCTCGCGACCTCTCGCAGCACTTTGTAAAGAGGTTTATGATCAAAAGTTACAAGATTCCACTATATAAATGTATGCAGTAGTTTAACTTGGCTGTTTCTTAAATATACGTACATATACTACGGCCTTATGCCTACAGCCACACGGTATGTGACAGCGGTAGATCAAACTATAGCGTTTTAATTAGATCTACAGCAACAGCAGTGTGTTTATATGTGTGTGCCTCCATTGGCTCTTTGATGGTGCGACCAACTTAGATATCTATGCAAAGGTAGCAAAACAGACATCTACGCTGACGAAATCGACAGCTGTAGCAGGAAGGTCTTGATTTCATTGTCCGATAACTTGTCTCTGCTTGTTTTTCAAATGGTCTTATGAAGAGAAACACTGTAAAAATAGAGCGATTTCTACAATGAGTAGGTAGAGTGCGCTGAAAAAAAAATACTTGTTGAACTTGAACATTCAAATCAGGCTTAAAACAACGGTTTCTGGCACTCAAATGTATATTTTATCCCATTGGCATAGTGACCGCAACCGCTCATTCATAACAACCTAAATATCTTGGATAATAATTAGTAGAATCATTCGCAATTAAAACCATTAGGTAACTAAGTGTTGATCAGCTATCAAAACTTAACCAACTGTTAAAACGCTCACATAATCGGGTTAACGACTCTCTATTACAACATCGAACACCGAACAATTCGCCTGTCGAACCCCATTACAACTTCACCATAAACTTTTATTGCCTTTTTATCTATACATTTAAAAAAGAAAATGTTTATTTTACATAATCCAGTGTCGTCGACAAAAAAGCATCGATGTTTTTGACCTGAATACCAAGTTGCAGTGGAGTCGGAACAGTAGGCCGATTGTGAATCAACGAGGAAGTGTTTTTCGACGATATGGGTCAGCTTTGATTAGTGTTGGGAACGGTCGATAGATGAGATGCATTTTATCGAATAATCGATCAATTTGTATCTACTTAACTTATGATGTTAATGCAAAGGATATGCTTAGGTTTAGGTTATTTTCCGTAATATGCTAATGTATATTAGAAGATACCTGTACTGCTTGGACTGTGTCATCTAAATGATAATTACCTGTGAACAAGAAAGAATACTATTAGAAATTACAATGTAGTTGATAACATGTTTTATTATTAGATGTTAAGTAAAGTTTATGATAAAAAATATTTATCTAGCGGACTATTGTTACTGTAATAGGCTGTAGCTTTTGTCCAAAAGTAGATTTGAACAAAATACATCATAATTAACCTGTCGAGAAATATCAATCACAATAAATTACTTAATCTGAAAAAGACGTTACTAACGAAGAAATATTAAACGAATTAATAATAATTTCTAACAATGGCATACCAAATAACGCAATCCGTCAAACGAAAACTAATTTATCATAGATCATTGTATCGACAGGGCACGTCACTAGCTGAAACGAATTGCATCACTCCAACCATCGAGATTCAGAGCGGCGTTACGTTGGTTTACCTAATTTTTCTTTGTAACATTGCTTCAACCAATCTCTCATTGTTTAGCCGAACAATGACGCCTTTGACGTATTTCGGTGCCGGAAAATTATTAATTGGGGACGCGCGGTCGTTGCGTTCGATATTCCGAGCCGAGGCAACATCCCATCACTATTTGTCAGTTTTGTTTTTTGAATTTTGATGTATTCGAGCGTGAGTTTTCTTTTAAGTAAAGCTTGAATATTAATAGCTGGTGTTCATTTTGATTTGAAAAGATATTTTTAAGAGATTTTTTCTTACCATGGAGGCGTAAAATATTGGTTGATCTGAGTGTTTAAAAAGTCTTCGTCTTTACGTATTAACATTGAATATTCATTGAAGTATACTGTTTAAGTATTTGTCATACATCGCTTAACATGTGTTTGACTAAAAATACATGTTTAAAAACCAGTCAGATGTGAATTGCCGAAGTGTGTATCGTACTTTGGTATAAACGAATGATTTTCACGCCCCAATTATTGTTAAAAGCAGTCTGTGATAAATGAATGAGGGAAAATATATTTTGAGCCAACAATTGAATAAAATACGATTTAGGGTTTATTAGAGGCTGTTCATTTTTTGTGAACAAAATTTCAATGAAAATAAATTTAACTGTATGAATTTTCGAAACATTTGGTTAGGTACCTGAAAAGACCACTTTAAAAAAATACATTTCTGTACTTGTATTATTAGCGAAGAGCTTGTAACACCAGTACAGAAATGTAAATGTAATGTAAATCAGATCTTTTTTTAACTATTAGGTGACAATATGTAGTATACCTATATTGTCGGTTCGGATTTTAGAGCTCATTGCAAAGACACTCATACCTCCATAAGTTAAGAAACGAGTCACCAAAAAAGATGTCTTAAAAACCAAACAAACCATCCCAAAATTAAAATTCAAGTCACTCAAACGCTTCATTCAAATCCACGGACCACGCCACCGAATAATTAGAACACATCTGTTCTCAAACATGTTTCTGTTAAATTAACTTTTATAATGTTTATTGATACCATCCGTTCGGTAAGAATCTTTTTAGTTTCCGCTAATGAATCATTGATTAAATTTGGATAGAAGGGAGATAAGCCATGATTTTCATTCCAATCTGCCTACTGATTACTTGAATACTTGAAATTCGTTCCGTGGGATTTGAGATTTGAGATTGCAAGTGATTTGCCGGATTCTCGTAAACTTGGCTTAGGTTTAAGCCACTTTATCGTTTGGGAATTGAGTAGTGAAAGTATTGAAGTTATTGCTTAAAATGTTTTCATTTTAGGTGATTAATGGACAAATATTGAAATGACAATCAGTTTTGGGTTTCTGGTAAGTCTCATATTTTGTAGGACATTTAGGAAGACCTTAAAGTTAGATTGCATTTCAGTACCTATTTGGTTAGGAAACTAAGAGGTTAATGAAAAACTCATTACCCCACTAAAGTCAGAAAGTCTTCCACAAAAAGAACTTCGGTATCAAGCCACAACTTGGTTTCACTATCTAATCTTTGATTGGATAAAATGTTACCCATTTGCCCATAGATAGCATCATCCGGTAGTCTAAATTAAGTGGAATCATTTGTTCACGAAATATTCCATACTCAACTTCCACAGCTTAAGGAAATTTTTCAACGGCACCATGTACCGTAGGTGTGACAAGAGCTAATTCATCTAATTCTTTATAATTGATGCCTTTTATCTTTCCGTTAGAAAATTCTCTTGAATTATTACTATTCACACGTTGGCCGTAATTAAAGTTGTCACCTTTCGATTTTATAGTATTTTATCAATGATTGTAAATTTAACGTTTCCCACGCGAGTAATAATGTCTGTTTGGTTATTTTTTATAGCAGTAGCTTCTAAAACTGTTTTTATTGCAGTTGTTTGTTTCACATTAATTAAGTGTGAGAATTGTTTTAGTTAATTGATACTAGTGACCCGTTTTAGAACAGTAACCTCACGCAATGTAAGTTTTACTGTATTTTATGATACAATCTACTAACTAATGCACAATATAGATTGCAATATTATCAGTTATTTTAACAATAATTTCAAATATGAGTGCTTACATATCATTGAAATACCACATTGGGAAATTATGAAGCCCATTACATTTCAACCAAAGGAAATAATTTCGACTTGTTTAAGCAATTGTTTTTTTTATCGTGCATTCGGACAAAAGTATTGCTTCACGCTGCCTAAGCACCATAAGTACCAAGTACCACTACCGACCGGTGGTACTATAAGTACCGACGATACTTAATATTTCGTGAGCTCTCAAGTATTGCAGTTCACGGCCTCATATTCATAGTATGCCCTTGACCACCGGTCAAAACTTATAGTCTTGACCCCAATGTCATTCTTTGTGAGTTTGTGACTCAACTACTCAACGTCTAGCAATTTTTTGACAGCTTCTATTATTAGCTGTCTCGCTCCCACTTATTGTGATAGGGACGTGACTGTTATCGGTGTTTTTGTTAGTTGCGAAGTATTTCGATATGGTAGGTAATTTGTGGGCTGACTTTCAAGAGTGCTTCACTATTGATTGGGGAATAATATTGTATTGTGAAATGTGACTTCTGATGAGAAATTGTACTATAATAGCAATTCTATGGGATTGTATTCATGCACTACTGTGTCATATAGTGAAGTAAGTATCGGTGTTATGAATAAAATAAGTGATTATGATTTTGAGAGAGGCCTTAAGACTAAAAAAGAGGGCGAGGGGGTAAGCAATACTTTAGCGTGTTATTTGGTTATGTGAAAATTATTTCTATCAAAGTATGGAGTAAGTTGATAATCTGGATATAGGCTACTTTTCAACCGATTGCTCCAGAGGGAGTAATGTTTTGCAGCTATAAACGACATTCACGCTAGCGAAGTCTCGGACGACAGATAGTTACCAATAAATACACCAATATTGGGTCCAATATTTGTTATAAACATTATGGTATTACCTGAGATTAAAACATTATTACACGCAATGACATTTACCGTATCGACCTTTAATCTTACAAAACAATCATAGAACGCTTAAGAAGACGTATCATAAGTAATTAAATTCAAATAACCGTGCTTTGATGTATTAAGTACAGCATTGAAACATATCCCTTCGTAATACACAAGATAATAATGACTTCATGTTTATTCAATAGTAGAGACCTTCAATACAACTGTGCTAACATAGTTTGACACTTGTTTAATATGTTAAGGTGTGTTTCCGAGCAATGCGGTTGATTGCCGCTGTCGTGCCCATAAATTTTGAAAATAGTGCTACAAGGATCTTTTGGCACGTGGCCGAAATCGGAACTAATGTCGTCATATATGCAAAAGTATCACTTTTGACAAACATAATTGATTCTTGTTGCGGCGGCGTATGCACACCAGCGCCGTCAGATTATTGTAGCCTTATTATATGTATACTCGGTATATGTATTGTCACATTTTGGCTAGAATTTTGGTTTGAATCAAACATGATGGATAAATTGGCAGTTGGTTTGTAAGACTTTTAAAACATTCCCGTGTTTCAAGTTGGTCTAGGTAGTGCAATTTGACCAAGGACCTTCGAACTAGCTGCGGAGGAAAATTCGTAAGTATAAATTATTATACTCAAACATGTCTGATGGACAGACGCTTAGGCTGCGATCGGTCACAAGTCATGGAAATACCCCTTAACAAACGAAAATGTAAATCAGAAATTGTGTTAGGACCATCTGTGTCTTTTAATTCTTATTTAACCAACGTTGTATTTAAACAGTTTGAAAGATTTTTGGTGAGTGGTAAAAATTAAAAAAGACCATAATGGTTGGCATTAAGGGTTTGTCAGGCTTAAGGTTGTATAGCATATAATAATAGTATTGTTAGCTTTATTTACTTAATGTTGATAGAATACATGATCATCGAAAATAAAAGTAAAATACTTATTCACACAGCTCTTTGTAACACGGAACGTTTAACATCAACTTCGATTATTGTGATAAAGATCTCAACATAATAATCACACAAGTTAATTACAACGGGCGAAAAAGAAAAAGGAAATAAAAATAAAAACGCAATATTTTAAAACAAAAGAAGAAAAACAAAACATGTTACAGGAATATTTCAAACTAAGCCTCAATTATGAACTCCAATTAAACACATCGCCTCTTTCATATTTTAAATAAAGAACAGCTTATTCAAAAACTGGTCAAGTTCGTGTCGGATTCGTGTACGAAGGGTTCCGAAGTACCATTTATAATAACAGAGTAAAATGAGCAAAAAAATAAACAGATGAAATGAATATTTAAGGGGTCTCCTCTTCCTACCGGGGCTGCGGGATGTTCGTAAGAGTTACCGCGACCCTGGCACTCAAAGGGCTCCAGGAGAAACATAGTGGGCTTTAGTCAGTAAAAGTCTGACACTCTCTCCCGCTGCACCCACAGCGTGCGGGGTCATTTGATGACATACCACAAAAAAGAAGTCTCATCCTGTTTTAGTATTTATTGTACAGTGGTAAGCAATTAATTATGGTTATCTGTGAAAATTTAAACTGTTTTATTTGTATCTTAGTAGAAATGCCCTGATTTATATTTTGACCACAGAACCCTAAAACGAACAATGTTATAAGACATTTCTCAAAGTTACATTTCTGGGGGACGGCCGCCATTTTTTTTCCAAACATTAATCTTCACTTACTTAGAAATTCTTAAGCTTTTTTATTCGCAAATGTATTAGCCCCTAAATTAATTTTAACGTTGAAATGAAGTTTGTAGACATGTTTTGGTATTATTTCAGATGAATTATAACTGTAATATCTTAGAAGGTATATGAATGGCTTGGATTAAAACTTCTTCAGTACTTAATGGGTAACGCTTAGTTGAAGACTGAAGTTTTTGGATAGAACTCAACAATATAAAGTCTTAGTCTGTCAGTTTGTTTGCGTAAATAAAGCTCGGTCGGTAAGTAAGGGGTAGCTAACTTTTTCTTTTGTTCTCAAAAAGTTTTCAAACGATTCAAAGATAAACGTTGTTCTTTAATTTATTGTGAAGAAAAGCGGCCGTATTTCGGTCATTTTAACAATAATATTGCATTTATTTAATTACATTTTAATACGTGCTTTACAATTCTAAAGTCAGCGTAAAAATGTGGAACAACGTACTATGCAAAAAAGTATAAAACCTTTTTCGAAACGTTGCCAAATAAAACACTAGTTCTGCAAAAAGTTTCAATACCTACATAAAACAATAGAAAAGTATAACGTAACGAAACCCGAACGCAATATGTGACAGAACAAAAATATGACTTGTCAGCAAAGTAAGAATATTGACCAATAAAACGTTATTGGATGATCAAATAGAATTTATTTCGGGTCATCGAGATAGAAGCAGAATTATTTGATATGGGTTGTTAGTTGTTTTGTCTATTCGGCCATTTTAGGATGAATAGCGTATTCCTGTGCCAGCAATATTGAGATTTGAATTTCGAACGCTAATGGAATTACGCGGAAAATAAACGAAGAGAAATTCGAAAATGGATTATAAAATAAATAGTTCTTGATTTATTGAAATTAATTTATATTTATTTCTACAATTGTGTGCTCGTGCAAATAGTCGCCATTTTGGTGTGATGGAAACTGACAATACATTTTATATTGCAAGTCGTTTTTGCTGTCTGGATGACGTCACGTGTGTTTTAATGTGACAAGGTTTCAAAGAACTAGCAATATGCGAAGATGTGCAGATAATTATATAGGTAGGTATATGTGTATTAAAAGGTACAAAGATATTCTCGTATGCAAAGGTTGATATTGTGAAGCTATAAAATGTTATACAAATTCATTGAGAATATGAATAGTTAATTTTAATTGTCATTCCGTGACCATGTTCTTATGAATAGCACGTTCGGCACATTATCTTTCGATATTCCAAGAATATGAAGAAATTTTGCTCTGTGCAGACTCCGATTTCTTTTAGTTTTATAATTACATAGGAATTCTTTTGTTAATAAATAAGAATAGAATGTTATTTAGGAATTTTTTAGTTAGTTATTTGCAATAATTATTATTTTAATTGCTTAAGAAGAATCTATACGATCCAATCCATACAATGGTTACATTATGTCATTTTACATAATGAAATATATTCTTTCTAACAAAAAAAAGAATTATGAAAATCAATTCAATACCTAGAAAAAAAAAACAACCATCTCTTTTTTTGAAGTCGGGTAAAAGAAATCCTTTGCCCAGCAGTGGGACATTCTTTTTAATTCAAGTGTCAAGCTCATATTCAATCAAGCACCAGAACGTCCAGTTCCACGTTTTAATCTTTTAAATATCTGTTCCAAAACAAAAAACTATCAAAATAGGTCACCATCGTGTGTGGTAGCCTTGATTGAACATCTTCAAACGTTATAATCACAATTCTCACTATCCACAAACATGTTGTCCAAATTAACTTGATTTACTAATTAAAAAGATGTTCTTAATTAGATATAAAGTATCGAATTAATCTTCACCTTGATGATAGTAATAAAACTAATTAGGATTAGGATTCATGGTCGTTCTTAGAATAACAGTTTAGTTTTTATGTGTATTTTTGATTTAAATTTGTTTTGAAAGTATATCCGTGATTTATAATAGGCTAGAGGATCTTTTAAACCTTTCGAACTAAGACGGTCGACGGTCGCGATTTATTCCATGGTAGTAAAATTTTATGGTTTGCAACATTAACTTTTACTTACTCCATAACAGATCAGAAATACCCGTAGGTCCTCAAAATTAGACCAAGAAGATATATCTTAAGGCTTATCAAACGATATTTTGACCATTCTACGAATAATATACGCTTTTCATCATCATCGTCCTCCTGCCCTTATGCCATTTTACTTGGAGTCAGCGCAACACGTTTTTTTCTTCCATTCTCCCCTATCAGACGTCACAATACCGTTTACTCCTTATAACATACGTTTTTATTAGGTTTTTAACAAAGTATTCAATAAATTACCATGTAATGCAACTGCATATAACTAAGTTGCTATCAAAAGAATCAACATTAACACTGTAAATTAAAATGAGCTTAATTGACCTTATTTGTACCTCCCATGGCACTCAAATTAACATCCTATGCTCATTAGAATAAAGTTCAAAATTACTTTGAGGCTTGTTAACAGGAATTTAAATATGTATGTACCTATATATTAATTAATGATAATAATTATGAATAGTTGTGAATGGCATTTAACATGAGCGTTTGAATAAATTTTATGGGTTCATGTGTCAATTGACAGAAGTATTTGGGTCATAGACTACATCGCGCTCGTTTGTAATTTATGGTCCAATAAAACTGAATTTTATGTTATTGATATCAATATGACAATAGGAATGGACGAGGTTTTAATAGCTAGTAGTTGATAAAAGTTTTTGATGATAGGGATAAAGCCTAAATTATGAACTAAGTATCTGTAATTTTTAGAAACTGTTTCGTGGATATCAGCTGTAGCTACAACAATACCCTTCTCTGACAGAGTTGGTTAAAACGTAGCTTATTTGATAATCCAGGATGTCAGTATAAAATGCCCCGTGCCAAATTTCATTATAATTGATCCAGCCGTATGAGTGTGAAAAAGAAACAAAAAAATTCCATACTGACGGCTAATTTCTTCAAACGGTAAACATTTACTAAGTTGCAACACTACAAAGAAAAATTACGAAATAAATAAGTAATTATAGAGGCACGTTTGATATATCGATGTACAAAATAGTCGAGTTTAGTCGATTAAGTTGTGATTTCCGGTGTTGAACTCGACTAATTGGTTTAAAACGATGATGTTCTTAATCGATTATAGCATTTATAGCTGGATCGAATGCGGGTCGGACTTGTATCGATAAGATTTAGTTGCTCAAGCAATTATGCGATGACTGACGTGTCATTTTCTTCCTGAATTGAATGTTAGCTAATATATATTGCGTAAGTTATTCTGGTCTTTGAATTATACGATAAAAGGTACGTTTAGTTTTAAGATAAACTATAGACTTTATATTAGTGCCATCTGGTAAATACCTATATACCTATAACATGTAAAAAATACATGATTTTATAATTTAAATTCATTTAATTCACATTTTCATTTCATTAAAATTGTAATCGATACTTTAATCGATTAGGAATCTGTATCGATATTGATAGTAATTGTAACCTGTTCGCACCACACTTATTTTGAAGAATCACACACACACTTCTACACATTTCAAATTTAGAATCCCTTTCCCGCGTTTATCTGGCCATTTAAAATCAATTCATTTGTTTTGCAAAAATAAGTAATACACATTAAAATAAAATTATCTCTCTTGTCGTCTTAATTTTAAAGTCGAATTACAAATGAAAGTAATTGTGATAAGTGTAAGTATTACTTGGTAATTTGATTGTAGTAAAAACAAAATTTTACTCGCAAATGCAAAAGGCATTCAGTGACAGCCGACACACACTTGATGGGTGCGTATTAAATTCTAACGAGTACGAGATCAATCGATTAACATCGAATCGATTTTTAATCGATTACAAAACGATTTATCGATTCATAATTGATACTAATAAAGCCATTGTAAACAGTTTGCACGTGTATACTCAAATATCTATCTTCAAAGGATCTTTGTACCAGAGCTAAAATAATACTCAATACAACCCACGCGTGAATTAAAACCTTAACATTTAACTGAGACTAATAAAGCCTTACTAAGAATCGTCCATTATTTCAGTGCTGCCAATAATTTGCAAGCTGTAGGTTCGCACATAAAACACTGTGCAGGCGTGTTCGGATTAAGAGCACGCTCATACAATCCTTACTAATATACAGTGATTGGTGAGTACTGAATCAGTAATTCAATAAAGTAAGGAATTGTTGGATCAATGAAGTAGAAGCTGGTAATGTTTGTGATATTCAAGTATCATTGATGTTTTTATGAAAAAATAGAGTGTGTAAGAGACAATATGGGTGGAGAAAAAAATGTCGATGAAAAGAACGAGCGAAAGATGAATAAAGGGCACAAACAATTAAAAAGGGGGATGCAAGTACTAAAACATACAACAGTGGTAGGTGAAAGCCAGCCAAAGAATCTAACACATGGTTCTTAATTCACTAAGTAGTATATCTCAAATTTAATATTAGAAATGAAAGAAAGAACAGGGAAAAGTACTAAATAAGTAAAACACCAAAACAAAGATTAAGTTCAATAAAAGATACAAAACAACTGTTACATTACATCCTTATTTCAAATAAGGATCGCAAATAGGGTACCAAAGCCAAATAAGATACAACCCAAAATAGAATTAGATAAAAGTCGGTATCAACCGAATCAAATGCTTGATACAAATCCGTACAAGTAAATACTTGAGGCTATTTTGGTAAACCCTTTTTTGGACTTTACATCAATGAATTGGAAAGTAGATGGGACATTTTGGTTCTGTGTTTAATTACTTGGTACTAAAAAGTTGTAAATCATTTCTCCTTTTAAGTGTTGGTTTTGCGGTCTTAAAACAAAAATTTAGATGTCTTCTATTTTCTACAAAGGCATCTTTATTAAATTGACAGGTATTGAACGGAATTTGATAAAACTGTAATGTTGGTTAATACGAAAGATATTGGAAAAAATCACCCTAAGTTTTAAAAGGAAATTAAAACTGATAATATTAATAAGACTTTGTATCGCAAGTCGATCATCAGCTTCCTGCCCTTATCCCATTTCACTTGGGGTCGGCGCAACACGTCTTCTAGACATGTTGTTTAAAGATTTGGCTATGGTTTTATAGTCGGCTGCCTGCCTGACACTAACCCTCTTTGGGAATGCGTTTGTTGATGGCTTACCCGCCACCATTCGGGTGACCCAAGGTGCTTGGTACAGTGCACTGGGTCTTAAGGTCCATTAGTCGCTTTTACGACACCCAGTGTGGGTGTATGGGGTGATGCTATTCTTTATATCCGGACACCACACGGATAAATTTATTTCGATATAAAAATAAATTGAAATAAATGTATCACTCGATACAGGAGGTACCATCAATGTCAGATTTGATTGACATAACACCAGCCATTGAGAAGTGCAACGCCCAATTCAAGTTTCAAACATTCTGACAGACCACAAAAACCTCTTTGAAATTCAATGTGTGGTCTCTCTAGCTTAAACTTATGGTAATGTTTACTTACAACTAGACTAATATGACTGATATGACTCATAAATTTGAAAACAACATGGATTCTCCAGGGCAATTTAAAACCAATCCAAAATTTGGGATTATTTCACTTATATTGAAGACTACTGTTAGATATTTGCTATATATCTATTACAGAACTGTTAAAGGCAATTCACGTTGTAAAATTACTTGTCCATTCTCCATTGTGTGGTAATTTTTTTTCTTCAATACTTAGAATGGATCAAATGAAAATTCCCAGTGTGATCGTACCTTAAATACAATAGCAGCCATTGATTTGAGATCAGCTGAGTTGCGTGGGCGCAACCCTGTATTGCCTAGAATTAGCGCTAGGTATATATTAGTATATAATGACCTTATAGGTGAAAGGATAGGATGAATGGAGCCATTGCGTGTGCTTGATTGATTGCACGATGAAATTGAAACTATAATGATATGGTGTTGATTGCGAAATTGAAGAGTAATTTACATTTAATCACGATAATTTGTATACGTCTTGGGTTGGGTTGGGTGATTTGTTTTTGATTATAAATGAAAATGTCATACTAGGTAATGTTTTGCTTGTCTGTATCTAGCACAAAAAAGCTAGAGTGATGATTGAGATAAAATATTTAGTACAGAATATTTAGTCTGCACTCTTTTTTCTGAGGGCTAATTCTAAAGGTACACAGAAAAGTATAATTATAACTTTTTCGCTAGTAATGATCGAATTCATACAATTAAGTTAAGATGTGTTTCAGTAATTTGGAGAAACGAATACAGAATCACAAGTTACGTACAAGCTGAGCATGAACCAATAATAATGAAAAATCTGATTGCTTCATATTTGAATTGAGATTGAATAATAAATATTAAAGAATGAGACGTCTTGCTTGATTTATTGGTGTATTGACGTCTTTGAATCGATTTCTTCTTAAAGTTCTTAATTATAACGTCAGTCGATAAATTGTGTGGGTGTCAATCATTTTATGCTCCACATTTGCATGTTTAATGTTACGTGGCGTAATATTTATTATTGCATATGATGTTATAATACTGTCTGTGTCTGTATTGGATTGCATTGCTTCATTTGCATTTATTTGATACGTACTTACTTTTGAAGATGGTAAAGCTTTTGATTCTTCTATATTTACGACTTCGTTGAAATTACTTTGATATTCGGTACCCAGACAAATTTCAAATTTCTTAGACCTTACTGCAACTGAGCAGCTCTCATATAGCTTAAATTAGTTGATTGTAATAGAATGATATTTAGTTGTAGAAAATAGGTTTATTTGAATTCTCTATGGTTATCATAACGAAGAAAAGTTTGGGTGTTTAAGAATAGCCTGATCATTAATGACACTTATGATTATGGTTAAACCATCTTACACTAAAAGTTTCTTATAACTTTTACCTCTATTCCCTTGTTTTCTTGACAATATAAATATGAAGCATTATCATAATCTGCACTCTTTACTCATATAACAGCAAACAGAGATAATAAACTCACATGCGACGCGGAAATGCTAGAAAACAAAACAACATCGCCGTAACTCATGAGTTGTCAAGACTGTCATGGAATGCGTTTGACGCCGTTTGATTCTCGGGCTATAAATAGCACGGTTTAATTAAAATGTAATTGGTTTAAAGGTTAAGCTGGACAAAGTTGAAAGACGTTGGATATGATGACTGCATTCCTAGTAATTAATATTATAGACGCAAAGGTTTGTAAGCATGGATGGATAGATGTTTGTTACTCTTTCACTCTCAAACCGTTAGATCAATTTGGATAAGATTTGGTATGGAATTAGCCGACACTCTGGATTAAAAAATAAGCTGTGTGTCAGAGAAAGATCTAGACACACGGCAGTGTGTCCGCCAAGTTCGAGCAAAAAAGCGACACACCAGCCGTGGGTTATATATATTACACGAACCATTTCGGGCCAATTTCGACCCCCCTATAACTCAAAATCTATTTTACTTACGCATATCAAATTTCTAGTATCTGTTGAGACCCCCTTACTTATCTAAAATACAAAATTTCATTAATATACCTATTGTAGGTCTTGAGATATTGACGTCAGAAAATCGCTATTTTTACTATACACTTACTGACTCACTCACTCACTCACTCACTCACTCACTCTTAAAAAACCTAGACCACTTCCAATGGTCGTATTGACTTGAAATTTGGCATGGAGATAGGTTTTTAGGTCTAAGTAAAGGGAAAAATCTGAAAATGGTCAAGTGTGAGTCGGTTTAAAAAATAATGAAGGTTTAAATTTATACCCAGGGTAAATTTATACCTAACTAAATTTATTTATATAATGTATCTTTAAATCGTCGTACCGACCTGAAAATCGGAACGAAGGTTTGTATTTAGTCAAAGTAAAGTAAAAATCTGGAAACGGCCAAGTGTGAGTCACTTTCGAAAATAACGAATGTGTAACCTTGACCCACTATAAATTTGGAGTGAAAATGAATAAATAATAAGTACTTATTTAAGTTGGTACCTACATGTATACCCATATAGATTATTGATAAATGCGCCCGACACATGACAAACCTTTGTGTTTGTCTGTCGCGGGAATCAAACCCGCGACGACATACGCTAAATCCACGGTTAAAAATCCAAGAAAATAAAGTTGTCGGTCGGATTCGGATATTTTACTTAGCCACTCGTCAGTAAATGAGACATTTCCTTAACTAACTTAATCATAAGAAAAAAATGACAACCTTACAAAAATAAATGAAATCCCACCCAAAACATAAATGTAAAAGGCTCCCAAGTTCGATAATATGAGAATGCTTCTCCTATAAAAGAAGTGAGATCTCAATAAGTACCAAGTTCTATACACATACCTCAGTTAAAAATAGTTACAGGAATGCACACTTGGCAAGTTTATAATTATATAATTTTAGTATTTCATTTCCTAAAGAAAATTATATACTTGACTCATTGCGTTTAGTAGGTTGCGTGAAAACTTGCCATGTGGGCGTTCCTGTAACTATTTTTAACTGAGGTATGTGTATAGAACTTGGTACTTATTGAGATCTCACTTCTTTTATAGGAGAAGCATTCTCATATTATCGAACTTGGCAGCCTTTTACATTTATGTTTTGGGTGGGATAATGTTTTTGCAGCTTTAACCGACAAGTCGCGGGCAGCAGTTATTAGCGATATAAATAATTTGAATGTTTTGGGATTTTGGATACTTTTTCATAGATTAACCTACCCATGTGCCTATTTTTATAGCTAGTGAGAACAGCAACTATAAAAAGTTCTTTTGAAAGCCCTCAAAATAGGTTTTAACGCAGTTTTAGTATCTAGATTTCTCGAACTCGAACTGGAATAAAAAGTATTAAACTACCAACAAGTTTGATAGTTTTTCTTGCTTCTTAGATTGACTTTAGACGAGTATTTTGCTTACTTAATATCAGCGTTAGATTTGCTTTAACACTAGGTAACAAATATAAAAAGAGGAATAAATGAATTAGCGATAATAGTAGTCAATTACGTCATAAAAAGTTTCGAAAATAAAAAAGAAACGCGGTACAAAATACTGCATACGTCATACCTTTCAAGAAACCGCTCCTATCGGACCATATCGCGGAATAAACCCTAAAGACCTTCCAGTGGAATCCCACGACAAGTAGCTGACTCATTCCACGCATGCGCAATAATTGCAAGCATACAGTCAACCGCAAACAACCACAACACAAGGAAAAAACGACTTTATTCCTTTGGCATAAGGACTATATAGATTTTTTTTGTTGTTGTGTGGAATACGGTATTGTCTTGTCATTTGGACCCGCATTTTGTTTATTTATCCAATATGGAGTCAATGACACGGAATGATTATGAGTTTTTCGGAACAAAAAAAAAAAGGAATTAGTAATGGAGGTTCCTTTAATGGTTTGTATTTCATGCTTTAATGATGATTTGCTAAACGTCTGTGTGTTATTACACTTGTATTTTGTAAGGGTATATATTTCAAGAAGGGTCAGTTGTTAGTCCAATTAAATACCACTGCTTTAGTACCTACTAAGGTAGAAAAGTAGCACTAATATACTACATTTTTGTAAATTCGAGAACTAGAGCAGAATCGTGGCTCTAAAAGCAGGCACCTAATAGTACCTAAATACTAATTATTTACTTACCTACTTTTTTTTCTAGAGTTGAAATAAATATATTTGCCACTAGCAAAATACCGTTGTCACCCGTATATATTTAAACAAAGTCTGTGAAATACAAAAATGCTATGGATATCTATAAATGCACACAGGCACATTAAAATTTACCCATAACATTTTTAATTCTTTTAGCTCTTGACAATTATAAGATCTTTTGATTATCTTAATATAATATTAAGTACTTATATTACTTAAATATGCTACTAACAAAGTCATCACAATAAGCTTCAAGTGTAACACACATACACCTATTAACAGAAGCTATTAACGCAAAAAAATCAACAGCGCACAATACATGCAAGTTTTCCAATAACAAAACATTGTAAGCTCTGATAACAAAGCAGCGATGTAGAGCAATCATGACAATATTTACGCACCAGATAATCTATATTGTTACCTTGTATTCTCGGAATTGAATGTTTGTTGGAAACTGTATTTGTAAAGACCATTTCAATGTTGGTTTGAAATGCTGGACTAGTTTTTTCTATGGTGCAGCTGATAACTGGCTAGCGGTTTGTTAGGGTCTGAAAAATGTTGTGTGAAAACAATAGACGAACGACGAACGTGTATAATTTTGGAATTAAACGATCTTGGTTGTCTTAAAAATTTGGTTTGATCAAGGAAGGGTCATCTAAACATCATGAGAGATTGGCAAAGTCGAGTGAGAGAGAGGGAGAGAAAGAGAGAGAGTCCGCTATTTTTTATAGGGATTATTACAAACAGGTTGGTTCTTGACTGCTACATGACGGATACAGCGAGACTCGACTACTGTTGTTTCAATTCAAGAATCCTTATTTTAACCCTAGCCTAGATATCTTTTATAATTGTTACAATGTCCTTAACTAAAATTACATATTATACAGTTTCCTATATTTTTGATTGACAAAGTTACTTTTAGAGATTACTCATGCGATTGCAAAAAGCCTCTCCCACGAACAGACTTTTACTAAATGCTATAACACAGTTTGTTATATTGAAAACATTAACATCCTCAAGCATAGACAACAGCTAGTTAACGTAAACTCGAAACTATTCGACGAGTAAGTTTAGGAGGTGCAAAATTCACCATAGTTACACAAATAACAGTGTTTTCATTGTTTTAAAGCGATTAAAGTGGAATGTTAGTCTCTTGTGGAATGCTGATGTTTAGCAACGCTCGCCAGCTTCGGCGGCATATTGTCTTCTTGGTACCTGTTTGGTTAATATGGACGAGTGTTGGGAGCTGGTTTCGAGAATTCTAAATGCCTTAGCTTCCCTTGTTTGCTTGTTTGTTTCTAATAGACTTGGTTTGTGAATATCTAGTGTTGTTGAATCTTTGACAGCTGTTATTCTTTTTGTTTGACTTGCCGTGTTAGTTGGTTGGTTTGCCCAAATCTTGGAAGCAAAATTTGTGCCACTTATCCACTTACGATTGATCTAATTCTTTTTAAAACTCCAGTAACAATTTTGCTAACAGTCAATAAAGGAGTTGAGAAAGTTGATGACGTTTTCAACGAAATTGTTTATGTATCTGTAATTGTAACAGTCTTTAGTGAAGTTGATACATAAAGCAAAACAATCAATAATTGTTATTGATTTGATCATCAAAACAATGACCTTCGTTATATTATTGTCATGGCTTGTTAGCCAAATATGTGAATCAAATCAATCTACCAACGCTAAACATTTTGTATTTTATTCCTAACTAGGTTCCTATTAAATAATAAATCGATTGTAGTTAAAAAACTTGCTATTTCAATCCTTAAGAGCAATTAACTAATTCGCATGAGTTTCACAAAAATGTGTATCGAATAGATTGAGCATGCCCACCGCGATTTAAACCGGATTTATAATACTGAATATTTATTTCAAATTCCTTTACATCTTGGCTTTAAATCATAAAACGCAGTACATAAAGTATTATAATAAATGCTATAGTTATGAGTCACCCACAACAATACAATCGTAACATATAGTTTCTTAGAAATTCCTAAGGAAAACCAGAAATATTCTTAAAATGGAGCGACGGTCCATAGGAAGAAATATGGTCAAACATCAGTTCTTTTCCATAGTTAAATTATAAGAAGTAATTAATTAGTCATCACCATAAATGGCATAAAAATATAAACACCATTCAAGTTTTAATATTTAATAACCATAAGATAAACTAGAACACAACAGGAAAACGTAATAAAAATAGACTATAATTATAATAACTGATTGTAAACTATAAGTTGCGTTATTATATAGCATGCATAAGATCGCTGTTTTATAACCTCCTTCTAAATTAAAAATCCACACACATTCAATAAACAACTTGCAAATGCTCTTCAAATTTACATATCTCTTAAAACAGAAAGCCATGTAAGTGATGTAAACCTATTTTTCAACCAAAAAAGACACAAGAAATCTAATAACAAGACTGTAGTACCACTTACTGACAAGGACCGAGAATCGAAAGTCATTACAGAGGCGGAAAACAAACGGACGTAAGTGCAAAATCAAATAAAGACGGTGAAGAAAATCGATCAAAATCTTGTTCGTACGTGCAATCAATCGGTGAGAATTCGGGTGGGCGACGCTTTCGCTAAAGGTACTGGCGAAGATTCGGGAGATATCATTATTATAAATGATGAAGATAATGTCAGAGATGACAGCGCAACAGTCACTGAGGTATTGATCACTACATCAAATGGTACTGGACATTGAGTTACAGATTTGATACCTGTAATTGATAAAGATACTATTAAGTTTTCTTTTATAACACTAAAAGAACCGCAAACGATAGACTGAAGATATAGTTTCTAAATAGATAGGGAAGAATAGGAAACTTAAGACTAGTCTATTGATGATTTCGAAGATGGTACACTATAAGTTTAAATAAAAACTGAGAAAAAAACATGTTTTTCTAGATAACAACGAGGTTAAATGGACAACAAACAGGCAAACTTAAAACACAAAGGGGACAAACTTGTTCAATTATGCTAATTAAATATGTTTGTTCATTACCAAAATGTGGGTTTTTAGCGGCATACATATCGGCGGCTGTTCAAACTGTTAATCAGCGTCAATTTTTTTGAAAAGAAAGCATTGTTCTACCTAGAAACAATTTATTTAATGAACGAGTTCTTTTGTTTTGTCTTGGACATATTCAATCAATTGAATTGAGACTAATTTTCGGAAATACCAAAACACGTAACAGTTTTATTGTTATTGCTATTGAGAAGAAACCGCAAACATTTCTGATGTAATTTAGCGTGAATGAGCATTGAATTTTATATTGTAAATTATATTTTTGTTTATACTGCAGCGATTTTGGATACAATTCATTTCAATGATATGAGTCATCTTTGTTTTTGTCTGTTGCTGATATGTGCATTTGTTAAACTGTTTTGTCTGTCTTACTTACCAAATAATATTAAGCATTGTTTTAGGCAGTTAACTTGTGTAGTATTTTGAATCTTCTTCAACCTTTTCTCTTTTGGGCCTCTTCTCTTTCGTGCCAACGCTCACGTATACAACCAGTCTTTTTCGCTCAAAATCGTTGCTTTTTTTGAGGCCTGTAACCCTGGTCAAACAAATATCTACGTCGCACCATATTTTTCATTCGAACCATGACTAATGCCACACATCACTTCCCATCACAAACAGGACAAGCACATGACCTTAATCACAGCATTTGAAATGATCCTAATGAGCATGCGCAGATGCCCATGTTAGTAGTTTCTAATTCTGTTTGTATGCCCATAAGCTCATTGTTTAACTTCAAAATTTTTTGTCCACTCAATTATACGCTTCGTTAAATCAAGAAGACAAAAGGACTTTTTGTGAGTCTTATAGGATTTGCGAATTTAAGCAGAGAAACAACGAAACAACTCCTGTGGTATTCCCATATGGGATGCACATAAAAACGGACTCTATATTGGGAGGTGTAGAGTTTAAAATTGATGATCCAGATTGCCAAATCAAGATATCAGCAAACAATTGAGTGTATCATGATTGACTTTATAGTCAGCCACGCCCAGTTCCTTTTGCGTTTCATAAACAAGCTTAAGAACTCTATTCTCCTCTTCTTAGAGTTCGAAATCGTGTTTTAAGATTAAAAGTTTAAGTTGGTACATTAAAACATGAAAGCATTAATACAGTGAATGGTTAATAACGTCTCGATTGACATTAATTCTTCCTTGTTGCGCTTCTGATTTGCATAATCTTTGAACTTGTTCTTATAAAAAATATATCGTATGAATCATGTTGTGATTGCTGTGCCATGGTTTTATAAACTGTTGACTTTTAAACAGGTATGGTCGTATGGAAGTATTTGCGTTGGATTGCATTTTTGCACCGCTTTGAAAATGAAGGTGTTTCGTTAGCTTATCGGGTTACTTAAAAATGTTGATGTTTGCTATGTACCAAGTACTAACAATTTGACTACACGGACAGCCGAGTCGTATAGGTCACCACGCCAATTACCACTGTGCCCAACGCGTCGCGGGTTCGATCCCTGCGTAGGACAAGAATTTGTACGTTCCACAAATGCTTGTTCTGAGTCTGGGTGTCTCTGTGCATGTGAATTAAATGTCCGTGAAACCCCCCGCGGTACAAGGATTAAATTCCTTAGCGCGGGAGTCGTAACTTCGAAATAAATGTGTTTTAAATTTGACAACTCTGTCCCATCAAAGATCAAATCCAACATACCTACCGGATACTCATAATTCTATCTATAAATACAATACATTGAAACCTTCCACTATTGATGCACCATACTACACCATTGTTACACGAAGTTCCCACAATCCATTGATTAACTGCAGATGTTACTAACTAGGTTAAGTTGTAACCGAGATAGGTAACAATTGAATACATGTCCTTCAAATGCAGGTATTGATAGTAAAGTATGAGAATTGACTTGTTAAGATTCTTGCAGATCAAGTGTTGTATCAATGTATTGTCTTGTCTTCAGTGTGAAATGCTATTAATTGTTGAGGTTTTATTGTTAGGTTATCAATAATTTTATAGGTGCTACAAGTTACAGAAATTATATATAGATATATTAATAATAATCTTGTAAAATTATTTTAATCTAATTTTATATCTTTAAGTTATCTTAACTTCTTTTTATTCTTGATTTAAGTACTTGAATGAAACGCTTTAAATTAATTTTAGAACCCCTTGAATTTATTCTGCGTTCGTGCACCTTATTATATTAATTTTATGGGAAAGCACAAATATATAAAAAAAAAACTATCGAAGAAATACATAATACCCATCACTACAATATTGATAGGAAATTATATTGAACTACAGACCAGCTGTGAGCTTACTTCAAAACCTATTTTGAAAATATGAATCCTTATTTCCCCGTAATTTTACTTCACTGCGCTTTCGAAGCGACGTCGAAACCACCTTGCATACCGAGAATGAAAAGTATACGATACTATTTCTATGCAAATCTAAGCTCCTTCCAATATGTGTGGATACGAAATAAAGATAGTTTCTTAGTTCTTCTAAAATATAATAAAATACGTTGCTTATATCTTTAAACTTTGCCCCGAGTTTTGCGATTGCAACGCAAGGACAAAATAAATTGGCGACCACACACGGTATTGATGATAAATAATTATTAAGAATTAAAAACAATAAAACAGCTTAAGATAAAGATGGGAGGAGTATAAATATAAAATTACTACAAATAAATGGGCATTGACTATGAAAATAATTTTCACACCAAACCGCAAGACCAATTTCGACAAAATTTGTTTTTTTATAAAAGATCGTGTAAGAGGATAGATCAGAGTGTAAGATGAAGTAAGAAGTATACCATAAAACGTTAATTTATTTATCACAATGTGTGTTATCGACAACATACTATACATCTAAAAACACAATTAGTCAACACTAAACAGATTCATTCAATGCCACCGCCTGCACCAAGACCTCTTAAACTACGACTGTTAGTATTGCAGAAAAGAGACAGCGTTCTACACTACGTATAGCATTGTCTCGCTCTTACAACAATACAACTCTTGCTGTAAAGTCTATACCTTGTGTCTTGTCTTACACAATATTATTCGTGAGTTGATCATCAAGTTTCTATGCATTGTAGTACCAATGTGAAACTGTTTGCATAGCACGAAATGCCTACAGAACGCATTGTTTGCTTGGCATGCAAAAGAATTACTTGAACTTGTGCTTGACTGATCGCTGGCTTAAGTTTAACAAACAAGATTGAAAACTTGAAGCTTTGGAACCAGCTACTATAGTTAAGTGGGATCAAAATCAAAAATCATTTATTTAAATTAGTTTACAATGTACGTCAAAATGATCATGGACAGCAACCCATCGCTCACCCTTCACCCTTCCTGTGCTTTCACTACGGGAGAAGATTTTTAAATTTGAAAATTGGTTCAGCAATTTAGCAAAAAAACAGACAAAGATGCTTATGCTTATGATAGGTTTAAAAATCTCCAGAAATGTATTTATAAAACATTGCGTAAGTAACAAAAAAACTGTCACAACAGACGAAATAAAAATATCTTCATACGAAACATTTTTAATACACAAGTATTAAATAAAACTTAATAATATGCGACCTCAATCCACCAATACTATAGTCATAGTTATTAAGAAAAATATCGAATCAAAACAAACGACACTCGATCTTGTATTCGATTTAATCAATAAAGTGCCGAAGTTTTATAGACATATCGCACAATAACGATATGTAATCGATTCAAATCGATGATATAACGATTATATCGATAAAGATATTAACCGATTTTAATATAACCTGGGTGGTCTGTAGCTTTTTTATTATAATTATCGGTATCTGTTTTTATTATTACGTCCTTGTACATAAGTGGTTTAAAATATTCGGAAATATAAAGACTCTTTTGATTGCTTAATACTAGTGGTTTGAGCTGACCATGCGGCAATGCCGTTTTTTATTTAGATACAATCTTATATTGACCTTGAATGTTAGTACTTTCCGATATCAATTTGATTCAGTTGATCTTTTTTATACAGGATGCTAAAAGTTATTATTAAAAGAGACTAAACTTACAGTTAATGATCTTTATGATTTAATAAAATAAAAAAATCATATATAATAATATCGGCCTATTTAGATCCCATAGCTGGGCAAAGTCTTCTTCACTACATAGTATAAAACAAAATCGCTGTGGTTGTCTGTTTGTATATCCGTAATCTTTAAAACCAAGCAACGGATTTTAAAGCGGTTTTGTGTCAGACAGAACCACCATGCTACGTCATCCGCGTTATAGGTCAGTGCATGGCAATGCGTCGCAATTCCTTCATACATTTTATCATTATCATTTTTGCCCATATTGTCGTACAGTTGGGCAAAGACCTCCTTCCTTTTCCCGTACCTTCATTTCAGTTTAAATTTAAAAAAAGTCTTAATAACACTTTCCGTCACACACAAACTTTACAAAATCCGTTCAATGAACCGCAAGGCCACTTACTACGGCCTCAACCTCAGCATTTCTCATAAGTCATACCGACAAGGACAGTAGTGAGCGCGAAATTGTCACTTTCTAATGTTCCCAGGTTTCTCACGTAAACATAATCAAATTATGTCCAGCGACCACTAGTGACCGTACTTTCGTTGGGCAAATATAGCGTAAGTGTTAGGTTAAACTGTAAGCGGGATTGATGAAAATCTTTAGTTACAATTTTTTTGTAGTGATGATGATGTTATATTTTCTTTTTCTGGTTTGTAGTGTCCTGCTCCCACTGCTGGGCAAATGCTTTTCCTATATCCTACTACGATTGCTTAACCTGCGCCGCATATTTGGTTTTGTAAAATAAAGTGTTTTTTTATGGTTTTAAAGGACTTTGGATTTGTTCGCCATGACATGTCATAATCATTTTTTTAATATAATATTTACTAACTTTTTTCAAAGTTTGGCAGAGAAGTTCAGGTATTTAAAAATTTTGAAGTTGGTTTTAGGTTAATCAAAAAAAAGAAGTAAAAAAACTTTAATTTTTATTTTGACACACGTTTCAAGTCCCAAACACAGTCGCAAACCTTAAAAAGAAAATCAAAACCTTAATAAAATAAACAGTTACCTCTCCGCTCGCAATATGACCTAACCCCAAGAGGCCAGTCCAAACATTACTAGAGAGAACAAAAAACGGTGAAATTCTCATGCGACGTGTGAAAAATGGTTTTCATTTTGTACTTGTTCAACACCAACACATTTTATGTTTTGTCTTCTAAGTATTGTGACGTCATAATATGATTATCTATTATCTATTTGTGCATACTTAATAAGTTTATACAATATACAATTCTAAAAAACCAGCCAAGTGCGATTTTGTTGTTATAGCGGCAACGGAATACATTTTTTGTGAAAATGTCAGCTTTCAAGCTATCGCGGTTTATGAGATAGAGCCTGGAGACAGACTGACAGACAGACAGCAGAGGCTTAGTAGTAGGGTTCCGTTTTACCTTTTGGGTACGGAATCCTAAAAAAAAAACGTCTTACTAGCGGTATAGAAAAGGTATTGTATAGAATAGGTTTTTCTTTTTTAATTTATACGGAAAACGATGTTCTGTAGTCATCAACTTGTTGTTTTTACTATACAAATACTTTGTCTATTCTTTTTATGCAACATACTAACGTATTACACACCAAAACATAAACATAGACTTACCTACATACAGAAATGATCAAACTATTGAGTAATACATTAAAATTGGGCTTTTAAAAGTACTGTAAATGGAACAATCTATCTACCAACATCTCTTAAAGTATAATTGCAGTTGTGGAAGCGTGACGGCGCACTACACGGCGTAGAGCGGCGTCTCTCTTCCACAACTGTAATCACACTACTTTTAAGTATATTGGTAGGCCCAGATCTATTATTAGGTATAATGTAAACTGTGTCGGGACGTAAATATAGGATCACTCTATTTCTGATAGAGTTAAACATTGCTTCATAGACTTGCGAGATTACAGCATTGACTTGTTTTGGTGTTCTGTTAAATAACTGTTTGTAAATAGGGTAGTAGGACGGTTTTATAGGTAGGTGTTGTTTTGAACTAGTTTTTTTGATTTTACAATCACACACGTGGATACGTAATCTTAGTGTGTTGTAAATATTATTTATACTATCTCTACGCGCGTGGATGAAATTTCGGTGTATAAAGATACTTTATAACCATTATTTTATTTTAGACAACAGGACACTGAAATACTTAAAGGATTATTAGGGCTCTAGTTAGCTTTATACTACACTAGCTTTTGTTCGCGACTTTGCCCTCGCGTATGACAGTTATAGCTGCAAAAATATTAACCCCCTCAGACGCTGTGGGTCAACAAGTAGCCTATGAGTTAATTTAGAGTGTTAGCAAACTCCATACCAATTTCATCAAAATTAATTTCACTGTTTGAACGTGAAAGAGCAAGAAACATCCACCCATTCTTACAAAAATTCGCGTTTATAATATGGTAGGATTTAGGATTTTCTTAAATGTGTGGTTTAACCATAAACCAAACAGATAGTCATGAATAGATAGAGCTACTTACGAGTTTATATTTTTATGATTTGATTATATAAGTTAGTAGGTCATAACATAAGATGCTGAAAAATATACTTACTTAAATATAAATAAACAAATTTACCTTGAAGTCTTGATAGACAAATTCTACTTGGAGACCTGTCAAAGAAATGTAATTATTTGAACATACATTTCGCTTTAACAGGTAAATGCAATTTTAGTTTTTATATCCTTAAAGTAAGGTTGACTTTTGCGTGTATTTTATTTGATCTAAACGTCGTCATTGGCGTTCTACTGTACATTTCACCCATCACTTTCTCTGTCGTTAAATAAATCAGTTTCCAACGGTTTTCCTTAGACTTATAAGTGTTTACTTACATTGATGGATAAGTTAATTTTAACTGTAATTTTAATAAACAACGTATAAACAGATAGCCGTCATTTTATATACCGTTTGTTTACATAGAAATGAGCAACATTTTATAAGAAAAGTTGTAAGTTTCAAGAAATCGGGTTCAAAAATTTTCCAGATTTAGTTTATTTTTTAACGTAAAGAGATTTTTTAATTGAAAAAGACCAAAACAAAGTAGAATAATTAGGGACGATGAAATTTTAGTTTTTGTTAACTGAGTAAAAATATTTTTTTCTTTTAGTTACAACGCGACTCATAAATTACCATAGAACCCAGACAATTGTTTATTTATATCCAAACAATTATTAAGATTCACCCAACATTTCGTCTATTTAAACAACTCCCAACCTTAAACACAACAAAGCATAAACATTTGCACGAGTCAAGCAAAGAATTCAAATCTGAATTGTAAAACTTGCAAATAACTCCACTTCATTATTACGTTTTCCAACTGCATGAAATTTGAGACACAGTGCACGATATTGCTTACATAGGATAGCCATCAAATGACTCTGTGTCGCGTAATAAACTATTTGGAGTAGGTCTGTGTTATGACTAAATGAACTGGCCAAACAAGTATCTGAAGGTCACCTTTAGATAAATATTACTTAATAGCTGCTTAGATTGATATTTTAGTGAATTTTAATGCGGTATTTATATTTGATTAGTGTTACGAGGCGAACTGGGTAGAGTGTATTTAAAGGCTTTAAGACGCACTGAGTGATGTGTTTAGGTTCAATCGATGGTTAAAAAAAACATGATTACTATCTGGAATATTGGGAAATTTCTTCTTTCCAATGTATTTATAACTGTTAGTGTCACACACAGTGATGAAATGTTTCTAAAGAGCTATAATAACGATACTTCATACAGGAATCGGTTTAGGTATTCAGCAACTACAGGGATTAAATTACCTCTCTTGGTCAACTTTTGCCGTGCCCGACAGGGTTCTCAATTGTTACCTATATACCTAACATAAGACCTATTTATACATTGTGAAGAGTAATAAAGTATTGACTATTAAATTAACTTACATTTATAGATCTTATGAGTCTCAAAACACTCCTTCTTGGTCTGTCATGTATAAAGTCAAATATTTGATTTAGCGTTCGGGACTCAAGAAAAGGGTTACACCCACATGATACTAGGAATACCAAAATCATAAAACAACAAAACTAAGCAAAACATTTCCCAGTATTCAGACTTGCCTTTACCATCGTAATCCTTTTAAGGCGAATTGAGACCTCAAGGCTTACCTATAAACGGTTTACCAATAGCATTAAACGGGATCCGATCGATAAATCTAGATTTTGATCCATATTCTTAGTAAACAATAGGATACCATAAAAGCGAGATACAGTTACTGTTATGCCTGCCCCCTTTGACCGGAGGACTTTTAGAGCCCGTATACACTACACTACGCCTACGTTAGTTTAGAGTAGTGATAGCTTAGTGGCAAGACCGTTGGACTGCTAAGTCAAAGGTCTTGAGTTCGACTCCCCACGACGCGCACTGACTTTTCGATAGTTGTGTGCGTTTAAGAAATTAATATCACAGCTTCCGTGTTACGGAAGGCACGTAAAAATGTGGGTCCTGCACCTGATCTCTCTCCGGCCGTGTTGGATTACCGTCCCATCGGGCTATGAGTGTAAAGGAATAGTGAGTGCACCTGTGTTTACGCACACGCTTGTGCAGTATAATATGTCCTGCTTAGCTGGCTGGTGTCATAGTAGCAATAGCCGCCGTGGCCGAAATCGGTCCGGACATTATATATATATGTTCCTCGACCGATTTCGGCCACGGCGACCTCTACACTCTCCGTTTTACAGTTCCATTTGTCGTTGATGTGCTCCGCCGATCCTTCCATTTGTCGATAGCCGATCTTATTACTAAATGTTCGCGCACAATGTGGGCAGGTCAGTACACCATTGCAAAAATTGTATGGTATGGCACAAGGTGGGCGTGCTTTTAATTCATCGCGTCTAGCATCCAGTTCGGAACAGCGTTTGTCCTCAAAGTCTTTGACTCTGGTCTTTACCAACGTCCTCCATTCTGGTCGTCGAATAGCCATTTGTTCCCATTCTGAAGGCTCAATATCGCACTTTTTCATATGGCGCTTCAGCACATCTTTATACCTGAGGAGTTGCCCGCCATGCTTACGCTTGCCCTCCTCAAGTTCAGAAAAAAAGATGCACTTTGCTGTACGCTTATTCGCCATTCGTGATAGATGTCCACACCAGCGGAGCTGTCTGCGCATGAGGTAGGCCTCGATCCCCATAATGTTAGCTCTTCGCAACACTTCCGTACTTCGGATGCGGTCAGACCAACGGATGTTCAATATTTTGCGCAGACATTTCATATGGAAACGATCCAGAGCTCGAATATGGCGGCAGTAAGCCGTCCATGACTCCGATGAGTACAGCAGGCTCGGCAATACTACAGCCCTATATATGTCTATTTTAGTAGCCAGCTTCAGGTCATGTGAGCTGAAAACCTTGCGATCCAGTTTGCCGAATACCGCGGCTGCGGCACCGATCCGACTGTTGATTTCAGCATCAAGGTCGCACTTTGATGTTATAGTGCTCCCCAGGTAGCGAAATGTATTCACCTGCTTTAGTACGTCCTCACCGAGTTTAATGGTCAGTGTCTCTTGACCACGGACATCTAAAGACATCACTTCCGTCTTTTTGACATTAATCTTCAGACCGAAATTTCGACAGGATTTGTGTAGATTGGCCATAAGTCGTTGCAGGCCTTCTGGGGAATCAGTTACAAAACACAGATCATCTGCATAGACAATCTCAGTGATCAGTGCGTAAGAAACTTTGGTACGAGCCTTGAGCCTGGCTAAGTTAAAAAGATTGCCAACATTACGGAAACGTATGCGAATTCCTTCAGGAGTTGTCTGTAAAACTTCCTGAACCATAACTGCAAAATATAACGCGAACAGTGTGGGCGCAAGGACACAACCTTGTTTTACCCCACAGGTAACGGGGAAAAACTCTGACTGATCTGCGTTTACAGCGACACAGCTCTGCATATCGTCATGAAGCAGTCTTAAAAGTCTAACAAATTTCTCTGTGCATCCTAGTTTCTGCAGAACTAACCAAAGGGCTTCTCGCGGTATACTATCAAAAGCCTTCTCAAGGTCAACAAAACAGAGATACATATTGCGACCCTGTTCTCTGCTTTTTTCTTGTAGTTGACGCAATGAGAAAATGGCCTCACAGGTACCACGGTCGGGTCGGAAACCAAACTGGGATTCTGGCAGGATCTTTTCCGATAAATTTCTAAGTCGATTCATTAGAACTCTAGCGAAGACTTTTCCCGGAACTGAGAGTAAGGAAATACCGCGGTAAGAACCGCAATCGGCTCGATCACCTTTGCCTTTATATAGAGCCCGAATGAGAGACACTTTAAAAGTGTATGGGACTTGTTCTTGTTCCCATATAACGGCAAAAAGTTTCCAAATCGCAAAGTGCAGGTCCTCCCCACCGTACTTCAATAACTCTCCCGGTATAGAGTCCACTCCAACTGCACGATTATTTTTCTGCTGTTTAATGGCCAGAGTAACCTCCTCTAGGGACACTGGCTCGTCAAGCTCGAAGGCATAAGACTGTTGAGGTAACGAGCGAACGTGGTCTATGTTGACAGAATGATCCACGTTAAGTAGCTTCTGAAAATGCTCCGCCCATCGCTCGAGTATTTCTTTCCTATCTTTAAGAAGCCCTTTGCCATTGGTCGGCCTGAGTGGGACTTTTGCTGTAGAGGATATACCAAGCAGGCTTCTTACCTCATTGTAAAAATTGCCTAGCTGGTTGGTATCAGCAAGCCATTGTATGTGATGAGCCTTCTCCAACCACCAATTCTCTTTCGCCTTTCGTGTGAGCTTACGAAGCTCCATTTCACTATGACGTACTTCCGTAACAGTTTCACCTCTATGTGTTCTGCTGTGCCGCCTCAAAAGTCGACGGTGTCTATCAATAGCGTCCGTTAGTACCCCATTATTTTCATCAAACCAGTCCTCGTGTTTTCGGACCCTCGGACCTAAAGTTGATGTAGCAGTTCCGAGAATTTGAGAAGAAAGGGACTCCCACATTTTGCCGACTTCACCGGATTCTAGATCAAGAGGCTGCAAAACAGAACTCAAGTTTTCGGCATATTCCTTTCTCGTGTCTTTATCTTGAAGTCGTTCAAGATTCAGATGCTTTTGTTTCGGTCTGTCTGATCTACGGGGATGTTGATGTCGAAAACGTATCTTAAGAACCAGAAGCCGATGATCAGTCCAACAATGAGCGCCGCGCATGGCACGGGTAACCTGAACCTGTGACACATCTTTCTGACGCACTATAGCGTAGTCAATAAGATGCCAGTGCTTTGATCTAGGGTGCATCCACGTGGTCTTATATTTAGCTCGTAATCTGAACATGGTGTTTGTAATCGCAAGATCGAATTGTGCGCAGAGACTAAGCAACAGCTGTCCGTTGCTGTTCATATTTCCAAGACCATGTCTGCCTAGAACTTTAGGCCAGGCTTCATAATCCCGACCCACCCGAGCATTAAAGTCACCCAAGAGTAGGATCTGCTCTCTTGTCTGAATACGATCTAAGCACTGCGTTAGCTCCTCATAAAATTTGTCTTTAATCTCATCAGACTTGTCTAGCGTTGGGGCATAGACACTGATGATATTAAGGTAATTGTTATGTTCCATGTGAAGGCGTAGTGTAGTAATACGGTCGGAAATGTGTACAGGGTATTCTTCTAGGTGTTTGACAAGCTTATTCTTGACTGCAAAAGCTACACCTGACCTTCGCGGTTCGTTGGCAGCAAGTCCCTTCCAATAAAAAGTGTATCCACCCACGTGTTCTGTCAGCTCTCCTTCATCGGGGAGATGTGTTTCGCTGAGCGCAGCCACATCAATATTATAGCGATGAAGTTCTCTTGCTACGATGGCAGTCTTTCGTTCCGGACAAATGTTTGCTTCGCGATCTAGAAGTGTACGCACATTCCACGCGCCAAAGGTCATTAATGCTGGTGTTGATTTTATATTCTTTATATTTTTGTAACGTCAACCGCGAATTTGGGATGCAGAGGCAGCCGCGGTTGCTACCCTCTTTGTAGGTTGGGATGAGCATTTGTTTAGGGCACCTTTTCTAGCCCCCTCCCCGGCTGAGCGGGGAAAGCAGTGCCACCCTAAATAGGGCTGCTTTGTCACCTCGGGTGTTGCCGAATCCGCCATGTCACCCCGATGCAGAGCAGAAGCGACCACGATGTAATACTACACCCCCAAGGCCGCCTACGTGCAGGAGTCAGACAAAGCTCAACGAGCATCACGTCAAGCCTCTCTACCTCCCCCTATCGCCGTAGGACTAAACTGAATTGCGGAGTCCTTATACGGAAGCGGTCAGTTGCGCAGGATATATTAACGTGCACAAGAGTACGCGCAAAACACAGGTGCACTTACTCGTCTTTGTCTTTCTGTGTCCAGTGGAACGGAGACCGTTACGACCGGAGGAAGACTAAGACAGATGAAATAGTATTTCGGTGCAAGAAAAGGTACAGGGGGTCAACACTTTTTTCACACACTCCTTTAATCGCCTTTTACGATACCCACGGGAAGATATGGGGTGGTGTTATTCTACTCTGCCGACAACCACACGGCCGATCCGGACGTCCGGACATTATTATAGTTCCGAGTAGCCGCAGTGGCGACGTCGCGACTGCGTGGTACCTCCGTGGTGACGTCGCAACGACGTGTCTTTCACAATATCGAACATGCTAATTGTATGCATACGTTGAGCAAACACAAGTGTTTTTGGCAGAGCTATAGAAGAGCGCAGTCTTTGAATGCTTTATTAGAATCTTAGACTTCATCAACAGTCTACAGTCTGGATTACTTTGCCAGACAAATCGGATTGACTTTTCTTAGAAGCTTTCAGCCTAACAAATACGGTGACAGTGACTCCACGCAGGATCGCCGCGTCGCTTTATCGTGTAGTCTGCGGTGCAGTCGGCCGGTGTGATTGGTACTTTAAATCCAAAGTAAGAAATGATCACGATTTCTGATTCATATTTTTGTCGGAATCTGACTGTTTTGGTTTTGTAGATTGACTGTTACAATGTACTGTATTGTTAGATGACAATCGTATGGCCTCGAATAGTTTTTGAACAGTCATTTGTTATACATACATGCTTAAGTGTGCCTGATCTTTTTCTATAATTTAAATAAAAACAATTCAAATATGAAACAAAGTCGCCTTCGCTGTCTGTCTGTCCTTATGTATGCTTAGATCATCAAAACTACGCAATGAATTTTGATGCGATTGGTATACGGTAGAGGTGTGTTTGTATGACACATCAATATTGCACCCGTGCGAAGCCGCGGTGGACGTATGTAGCTTCTTTATAAAATATCTGCTCCATTTTAAATATTCCATTCATTTACATATACCGTACGCTCTGATAGTCAATAAAATGCCATATAATTTAAAAATATATTTCTGCTTCTGATTTAAAATAATTATAATAATCAGCATATTAATTATAATGTATTGTTACTCATTCATATGCCCACTGAACTCAGATATTTTATCTCATTGGGGTCAACCGTAATAATCTGTGTTACTAAGACTATATATTTCAATTGGTAGGAATCCTAACATTGTAAATACGAATTGGCGAGTATGGATGTTTGGATGTTTGTTACTCTTTCACACTCAAACAGTTGTATCAATTTTGATAAAATTTTGTAGACAGCTGATATCGTGTATAAACACATAGGCTACTTTTTAACTGACTGCGTTAGAATTTGTACATAATGTTTTTGCAGCTATATCTAACATTAGCGCGGGCGAAGTAGCGAGTAATAGCTAGTGCCTAAAGAAATAATACGATCATTTTTATAATTGGAATTTCCTTGTGATATATTGTTGTTGAACTATCCGAGAAATTAATTATATTCTCTATATTCACGATGTTTGTTATGGGGATTTTTCGTTGCATCATACATTTACATTGTTGTAAATAGTCTTTTGTTGTTAGTTTTGCTAAAGCTCATTAGAGCCAGAAATTATGTGTTAGCTGAGTAACGATGACTTTATTTAAATGCTCGACTCAAACCTGGTTACTATTTTTGCATGTGATTTTAACATTTGGGAAATACCCCCGTAACAAAGATTTATAAACTAAGCATTGGAGTACAGAATTCGACTTCGATTAAGTTCCGAAATAAGCCGGACAATCCCGACAAAAATGCGTAAATAAACCGTTATACCATTAAAGTATGAAACTGCTTTACAAAAGTTACAAGTCAAATAAAAATAGGAGACTTTTTTATATTGAATGCCTTCAGAAAAAAAGAACTTACTTAAATAATACCATAAAATGTAGGTCACAAAAGGACTCGTCCTAACGATATCCATAAAGGGATAATACCAGCATTACTGATACTCGGGACCTATAATTAATCAAACGAACTTTACAGTGTGTCGTAAAGACCAATAAAAACGTTTTAAGGAAACGACATTATTATTTACGACCAATCAGGAGTGAGCGTCATCTTTCGTGAAGTTTTTGTGATGTACTTACAATGTAGAGTTTGAGTATGAATGAGATCAAGTGTAACTTTATCTAAACGAAATTATATTTCAAAAGGTTTCACACAAAAATATGATACTAGCAAAAATCACACAAATTGTAAAATCATGATGACATTTGGTAATCGAACTCTCAGCTATTTGCTTTCTGAAATTATATAAAAAAAAATAAAACAGGTGGACAATGGATAGTGAACCTTCTCCCCTGAACCAATTTTTCACGAGACCATATTTTTACCTTTTGAAGGATAGCGTCAAGCAAAAGCTCTATCTGCCATCCTTCATTCATCTATAGTCTGTATCTACTACCTCATACTGCCATACCTACTTATTGTAAACATCTGCGCTGTGCATTCTAAAACAAATAACTCTAGCAAATAGCAACAAAGTTGCTCTATCAACAATGCCTACGGGTCTACCATCAACTCTCAAAATAATATTATTACAGTTGTGGAAGCGAGACAGCGCATTACACGGTATAGAGCGGCGTCTCTCTTCCACACTCGCGACAATACTTTAAGAGCTGGTGGTCCTTAGTATTACAGTATTAACTTAGTCACATTTTTACCCGCGTGTAAAATTTACGATCATCATTAAAACAATTGTTGTAAATGATTTAAGTGTTTGCTTTATGATATATTTTATTAAGCTCACAATCCTTTGGTAGAGTTAGCGTTTACAGTTGGTAAAACCTTTTATTTAAACACTTAGTCGAACTAATTTTAAAAACAATAGCGGAATAATTAAATTTAACAAAAGACGCTCTTCAGAATAGTTTAGAAATAGTAAGTTTATTCGGATTCTCTTGCGACCATTTGATTTTCGAAGTTTAGGTGTTTTTCCGTCCTTAGATTCATCTGAAGATCATGAAATTTATATCACTCTTGCTCCTAATGCCATTTTTATCACTTTAAGTAAAGTATCAATGAAAGCTGAGACTTTTGGACTGCCTTGTATACGTAGTTTTTATATTTATTTAAATGTATAAGAAATGTATAGAGGTACCCCGAGCGCAAACTTTGACTGCTTTATCAAACCACGAGATACATATAAAATGGAATAACAGACTCTACTAACAGTATACCTAATTATCTCTAAATCAACACACACGAAAACTCACTATATCAACCGAAAAAGCATATATTATGTAAATAACACGGAAAACACAAATAGTATGATGACTGTGCCACATTCCGAACAAAACTGGCCGATGACAAAATGTTGAGTGAAACCAGTTTGGCTTGATAGCGTACACAGCTGATTGTGTGGGCATAGTCTTAGAAGGTCAGGAAATACGCTGGATTGTAAAAAAATGGAAAGTTTTACTGTTTTAAGAATATAGTATTTCTTTTTAATTTTTATGGCGGTAGAAACATGTTTGGACCCCATCTAAATAGATGGGGTTTTATTAGTCTAAAGATAATGTCTATCTGTACTATTACTATCATAGATCTCAAACAGATAGATAAAGTCGTTCTTTATTTACGCGAAAACGAGCTTTCATGCAGTAACTCGTGTATCAGTGTTATTAAAAAATGCCATCGCGCTTAAAAACTGGAACAAAATTAGTGTCCCTATAACGAAATCAGGAAGACAAAATTACAGCGAACTAATTACATAATAGCTTATCAATCATGCCGTCAAGTTGTTAGGAATGCGACCAGACCATCTACTATCACATCTTAAAGTAATAACGCTGCAAATGTAGAAGTAAGATGGCACTACACGTTCTCGAGCGGCGTCTCTCTTCCACAATTGCAATGATGTTATTCTAAGAGTTCGTGGTAGGTAGGTCTACGAGATAAGCGTGCATCTGTTGTGCTCATTTCATGTACTAACCTACAACTAACTAGTATGCATTGTTTTGATAACAACTTGATTTGATAAGAAACTTAGTTTAGGTAGACTGACTGACTTGTTTAGATAATTGTTTTGTTTCGCTCTCTATTGTATGCAATGCTTTGTTTTAGTTATATTCTATTTATATAGCTTTCTGTGCTAAAAAAATATTGCCATCAACTCGTTTTCTTAGATAAAAATATTTTATAGTGAAGTGTAGTCGTCAAAGACTGTGCTTTGGCTAACAGCACATACGATTAAAAAAACGCAGATAAATAAATGACTGTATTAATAGAATTAATGCTACTCAAAGTATATTCTTCGGAGTTAATGACAACATCGTCTCATATTATACAAAATACATTATTTCAGACCTCTACAATAATTAGCGTCTAGTTATTACGCAATGTACCCCATAATCCTCATATCGCTTACCAGCGTACATCTTCCACAGCCATTTGAGACCCCGTACCATGATAGCTTTAAAACCAGACTGTGCAATTGTCGAAACGAGATGCCGCTCTACATTGCGTATAACGCTGTCTCGCTTGTGCAAAAACAAGGGTTCTGGTTGAAAGTTTTATAGTAAGTTAAACATTTGAAATCTTTACGATGTTTAATAAACGTATGTCGAGGTAATTAAAGGTATGTAGCTGTACAGTATAGATGCATACAGTAGCTTAACTTAGCCGTTTCTGAAAAATAAATGCCTACAGCTGCGTGGTACGTAACAGCGATAGGGCTGCTCACCTACAGCATTTTAATTATATCAACAATACTCCATCCGTTCGTCACTGCGACGCGCTCGTGACTGTATCATGCCACGATCATGCCACGATCCGATAGCGTAGGCATAGCTCGCGTTGCGCCTGTTTATGTGAAGACTTCATACTGTATTACATCAATATACTGTGGTAGCTATGTGAGTGAACTGAAATTATTATAAATATCTGCTAAGCGCCCGCGCACTAATGACCGCCATAATGTTTTGATGTGCACTGAGAACGATACAATGTAAATGTTGCAATGTATTAAAAATAATTAATCCTTAGAATTTAGTGTCACGTTTATTTTAATTGTAAATTCATAGAGCTGTTATCTATTTCAAATGGACGGGATGAAAAAAATAAAATGCTAAATTTTCCTCTATATGGGATGAGGCCTTTGCCAAGCATATTTAATTACAGGCATATTTATTTAATTAGTATTGTAACATTAAAAAATAATATTACGGAATTGTGAATTCGTATTAGTAGGCAAAAAAGTATTTACCGCCAAAAAAACTACTTTTTAATGCTGTTTTCTTTTACTAAATTGTTGACAAAAAACTTCGAGTCTTTTTTCAAAGATATTTGTTAAAAAATATTGGTTAACCAACAAATATTGTTGAATAATTAAACGTGCAAACATGGAAAACCAATCGAACACATCTGTCGAAGCTCATTCTATCTGGTTGGAACTTGTCTTGGTTTGCTTACCTCACTGACCTGGTGTCTAATTAGTTGTTTGAACCACCTTGGAAGGTTGTGCCTTTTTTTATATGCATGCATAAATGGATGGATAGATATGTCATAGTATTTCGAAAACTCGCCTGGGAAGCGGTAAAGGGTTTCTAAGGTCATTTTGATGTTCAAAAACTATTATGGAGTTTAATTTGAATGAACTACGTTTTGTGGAAAAACTATCAAATGATTTGATCGAAATTGTACAGAAAATAGGTTGCTTTTGTTATTTTTTGATGTTTTTCGTTTCGTTTCTGAAAGGAACCTAGATATCTAGATATAAGAGGGCCTAGATATCTCTGTTTGTTGAGAACTATTTAAACTGAATCATTACGTAAAATTTTATGTAGCACAACTTGGCTAGTCTTTTAAAGATCTAACGTACGATTGTGACACATTTTACCTAACAATAAAACACTTGAGGTTTTTAAAGTACTTAACAATTATTTCAAAACCGCAAGCAAGGATTGAGGGCTCCGCATTCCATTGCAAGTAACATCTATTCATTCAAAAAACATTACCGTCCTTAGTGGTTGCCCGGCAGGTTGCACAGGGTTGCCATATGTACGGGTTTCCACGAATTCGTCCTAATTTAGAAGGGTGGGAGGACTGTGTGTGAAGTCCAGGTTTTAATAACAGTCCGTGATCAAAAATTTTACTCTCCTATGACTTGTGAGCTCTTTCCTTCTCCCTTTCCTTCACCTTATTGTGTAACTGATTTACAACCTAGTGTTAGAATTATAAAGCCGCCCATAGACCTCTGACGTGGCTTATCACACCTTTAAAAAATTCTCATGTGGGCCGTATTCCTCACGATGTTTTCCTTCACCGATTTTAACAGGTGATGATTACTTTTAATTTTGTTTGAAACCCATTAATTTGAAAAGACATTAATGAAATGCTAGTTGCCGTCATGCCTCTATATTTAAGAAACTCACATAGGGCGTAGAGGAGTATTTCTATATAGGGGATTTGGCTTAGGTAAAATCCGAGACATGATTGTTCTGGTTGTTTAATTTTGCAGTAGGCAGCCCTAACCTTACTAGATATTTATTGTATTATCATTGCGTTGGCATTTGTGTACAAACACATTTAATTATGTAGGATTGTAGGCCTGTTTGGGTACGATTAGCATCCTTCTGAGGGCCTACAGCCACCTCTTAAAGTAATAGTATTGCAATTGTGGAAAGAGGATAGCGCACTACATGCTGTAGAGCAGCGTCTCTCTTTAATAACTGCAGTAATATTGCTTTATGAGGTGGTGATAGGTGTTCTGAGGTGAATGGGTTAAGGCAGCCTATTTTAGACACGTATTTGGAGATATGTATAAATATTTACTGTTTTATAAAGATATAAGTATGTAACAAGATTATATTAATTACGTTAATAACTTCTTGATAACTTAATCGAACTAATTTCTATAGTATAATCAACACAAAAATGTCGTGGTGGCCTTGCAGTTCTCTGTATGGATTTGTATGCACATGGTGTAGGTTCGATCCCCAGCGCAGGCAAAGTGACTTTTTCAAAGTTCTTTGTACTTTTTTATCATTCTAAGACACTACTTACAAGCGGTGAAGGAAAATATCGTGAGAGAACCTGGATTTTAGTGAGCTAGCGTCGTGATCAATGCTCAAACCTTTCCTATATGGGAAGAGGCCTGTGTCCACCAGTTATTATTATATGCAACTCAGAATTGTACGGTCTAATAACAAACGTGAAACTACCTGGTTGCGTTATTCGATTACATTAAAAAAACACATTGAATTCGGTTAAAACTAGTTAAGAGTTTAGTCGTGTCTATAAAAATGTAAGGACGGAAGGACAGACAAACGGAAGTACTTAAGAATATAAAAACGATCCTTTATTTATTTATAACCTTCACAGTTTTTAGACTTACCTCTTTATTTTATTATAAAGTAAGATTATTAAATAAAATAATAAAATTTCAGATCGAAAAATAACACGGATAATACGAACTGGTTCAGAACAAAAATATTTTCCACATTTTCGTTATTATTACTAGCTTAAACTGTCCCATTGCTGGGCAAAAGCCGTCCCACTATTCTTCTACTTGTCTCTCTCAAAAGCCATTTCTATTTTCCACACAGTTATAAAAAACGCAAAAATATTAATTGGCATTTCATTGTTACTGATAACCAATGTAACTAATAGTGTGTGTCCAATTGTGAACGAATACTGGTATAATAATAATATATTTTTTTTTGCATAGGTCAAGTTGCATTTAAGAAATAAATCTTGGTTTTTGTTTCATTACCTTGTTAGATGTAACTTTTTGCTTGTGTCCACATCCGGATAAGTTCAAGAGCAGTGTCTTTGAAAAAATGTTCTGTGTTTTTCTAATTCTGGTATTGTGATTTTTTGTTCTATTTAGCTAACATATTAAAAGAAATATGTAGTGGAAGATATGTGTTTCTAGTGGAGAAAATGTAATATCAAAAGCAGTCATTTTATACATAAATATTATAGAAAAATTACACCAAGACACAGAAAAAATAATCGTGCCCATCACACAAACATTTATCCTGGGTGAGAATCGAACCCACGACCACTAGCATAGCAGTCAGGGCCACTAACCACTAGACCAACAGGCCCGTTAACCAAGGCTTACAAATCTACGGAAGTTTTTAACACTTCATTTCAATGTATATCCGACCATGCACTAGACATTTACATGAGCTAAGCAATTAGTCTTACAAATGTACATATGTTATAATTGCTGGTCTGACGTAGTCACGAGGAAGTCATGATATCATACGCAGAACTTACGTACTGAGTCTACTGACTGAGCTATGGATATGTTAATATGCAGAGTTTTAATAGGTGTTGTAGTTTAGTAGTTTTATATATGACTATGTATTCCACAACTTTTATACAACGCCATCTAGTCTCAAACTAAAGAGACTCTGTATTATGAGTACTAGACAACTGATAATCATACTTATATACTTTTAAATACATAAATATTTTACACCTAGACACAGAATAAATGATCGAGCTCATCACACAAACATTTGTCCTGGGTGGGAATCGAACCCACGACCTCTGGTACAGAAGTCAGAGTCACTAACCACTAGACCAACAGGCCAGTCGAAAACAGAAGAAATAAAATACCCGTTAATAAATTGTACAAAACACTTCCCTATCAACAATTAAAAATGATTTCAATAAGATAACTTGATGGTCAAGATTTAAATACTTTATTGCATCTAGAATTATTAAAAAACATAAAGATCAAAGACTATTTGCAATAATACTAACCGGTTTTGGACGGTTACGTTGTACACTATGATGATAATAAATCAATATTAGTTCTGGTCAGATTTCGTACTACATACTAGGTATAATTAGACACAATAAAACTATCACCTCGCGTTTTACTGAGTTGAGACTAAAACTTAGAACAGTATTTAAACGAGACAGAGACCCCTGAGTTTGTTTCAACATTTCCTCACAGGGTAGTCAGTTAGGAAATGTCGAATCCAGCGAGCTCGAAACATATATTTAAGACATGTAAAAGTGATATTATTATCCTACTTACAGAATAAATGATTTCAATTTGAATCAAAAGACACCAAAATTTAAATGAACGAACAAATCCTCGTGACAAACAGACATACACACGTGTTCGGATCATTATACTGTTTACTATTCATACCATACGCGGGTATTCATGAATGACATCAGACCATCGGAATAAAGGCGCGGTTATATAACTGACGGTACGGTTTTTTTTGAAGTTTTTCAATTGTAGATGGTTTGGTAGAGTCGTTCGGTGTGGAATAGTTATTAGTTGCGAGTATTGGTTAAATGTAACTGTTTTAAAATATGTGGTGTTTTTTACCGACTTCAAAAAGGAGGAGGTTTATTAATTCACAATATTATATGCATTTTTTAGAATGTATCTCTTGTTGTGTTTTTGCTTGTTTAGGTTCTGATTTTGAGGGATAAATTCTTGAGCCTTACTTACGTTTTTCATTTGTATTTCTAAGAAAAATCATCTTTAAATTAATGTCCAAAGCATATTACTTAAAGAAATCTTTTGCCTGCCATTTCTCATACAGCTCTGGAAACAGGGTTCCAGAATCACTTATAAATATAAAATTGAAGGCATCAGCTGTTACCTTTACTCAATCACTACCATCAAAAAAATGACAGACAATGGGAATAAACAAAATCCGCCTTAAAATAGACAAAGAAACAACCCCTCATCATTTATCCATCAAAATCGAAGCTTATATCTCTACAGTGCTTAACATCAGTAAATTCTCATTCTAGTGCTCTTAATCAATCAATGTTTGCGAACCAAATGTCACGGTCTTCCAAACTGGTTTTTTAAAAGTACGATGACGTTATCTTCAGTATAATATTGTGCATTGATAATGTAAACTGGCTATTCGAATATTTTAGTTATGCTTTTGTTTTATTTTTGAGCCACTTCAAGTAGGAGGTTCTCAATTAGACCGTATATTTCCTTTTTTTGTTCGACAAGGATTTGGTGAATATGATTTAGGATTTAGAAATTGTGGTATGTAACTTGGATGGTTGTAAAATTTAGATGGTCAGAAAAAGGTTGTGATTTTCATCTGGTTTATGTATACTTGAAACAAAGTACCTACCAGTCAATTATAGGGGACAGATAGGATGCAGAAGAAGGAGGTTTGCGAGAACTGGCGCAGATTAGGAAAGGCCCATGTCTAATTGATAGATGTATTTATCTTCCAAATACCAGTAAGGATTAAAAATACACGTTTTTTAAACACGCTATCATAAATCTCTTGACCTTACTATTTACAATCTATGATGATATAATAGTTACACCAGCCAACGCAAAACTAATAATAATCCATTAAAACCTCATGCCAACAAAGGGGATTATTCGATTACGTTTCTGCAAAAAAATATAAAGCAAACAGTTGGTTCCCAACAATCATTGTTTACCCTTTTTAGATAATCTTTTGGGGTATAACCCACCCTATTTTATCGTCCTCTTAAAGGCTTTTTGGGACAGTGAAATATTATATTTGTGTTAGATAAAACGTATTTTTAAAGTATCATGTTACCTTTATAGTAAAAATAAAATTTCTCATTAAAAAGCGAGCATTGAGTATTATTTTGTAGTTCAAATACAGTCCGTAAATGAGTATCATTTATACAAATGCTGAACGTATTGAATTGACATGTCAAAGTTATGTAACGTGTCAAAAATGTCAGTTTCATACATTTGAGAGCTTTAACACAAGGGACCGATATTTTGTAGATTTTAGAAAATAAAGTCTTCACTTCTTTACTTCATTTAATTTAACATGATTATGAACATTGCTATTGCACGAATTATTTGAAACTGATTACCTGTATATTGTTTGTATTTTATTAAGATTTTTTTAATTTTAAAATCATTAATTTCTTACAAAGATTTTTTTGCAAATTTTTTAAGTTAACATAATCAGCAATTTGTTTAGAAAAACTATCAATAACAAACATAAAGACTTTTTAATTACTACACTCGAGTTAATTTGACGAAACAACTAGATATTAATCTCTTAACACCTCATTCCAAACCGAAACATTACAATCAGACTGCATCGCATAATAAAGTGTTTAAAGTTGGTCCGTAGCTCGCAAGAATCTTGCTTACCTTGGTTATTTCCTACTTATTTGCTTCTCTCGGTACCTCCGTACCAATGTAATCAATAAAATCCCCCATTCCTCAAACTTTTACTAGCAAAAACGGTAGCGATACATCGATATCGTTAAACAACAGTACCATGGTACAGAGTTTTCGGAATTGTGCCGAGAAATTCCGCGTTATTTTTTACTTGTTTTACCGTAGTCAATAATGTTTGTAATAATATTAAGGGTAATAATAAGGTGGTTTAAGTTTTTAAACTCTTGTTTGCTGTGTAAACTTTAGTAAATACATGATTGTATTAATTATTTTGTATGTTAAGCTGTTGACGTACGAATTAAGAGTAAATGACACGTAGTTAAACGCAGACAGTTTTTTTTAAAACAAGGTTTTATTTAAATCTGGAAAAGTGATGTGAGGGACTTTGTTACCGTGCTGGTCATTAAAAAAGTCCCTCACAACATTTTCTAAGACAATATATTTTGGACAGATGGATAAGAAACTTGTCCATCGAGACAGAGCTGTGATCAATGTTCGTTTCTTCTTCGTAAGAGGCCTTTGCCCTGTACTGGGACAGTTACTGCTTGTTTTTTCCGTTTTATAGGCTGTAAAGCTGGTATTATACGTTCGGGAACAACTTGTAATAGTCTTAATAAATGAAAAAGTATTATTTATTCCAAGGGTTAGGTATTACGATACCAATAACAGTATCAATATTTCCTCATTTTATATTCTGATTCTTACGATGACTTAAATATCTTAAATAAAAAATTCCTATGTCACAATGTTAGTTACCATACTCCTCCAATTGACCCATTTGTATGAAATTTTGCAAGTCTGAGAATCGACCCAAATCTCCACCACGCCAATTATTTTTTCCAAAAACGTGCACAAAATCACGAGCAACAGCTAGTTAAACAAAACATACTCAACGACATTAATTATTACAAATATAACCAATAATAAAAAATAATCTTTCTCTTTATCTTTTAAAGGTTACCGGTATCGGAAGTAAAAAAAAAAGTATCGATAACTTGAAAGGAAGTCTCTATTAACGTTACACTGTTAATTTAAAAACAAACTGAGAGATATTATTTTCGAATTTCTGTTGCTTTATGTAATGTTGTTTTAAAGGATGTTTTTTCTTTTGTGGGTTACTAGGCCTGTAGCAATGTAGGTATCTTGATAATTAGTATTAGGTTGGGGAAAAAGTTTTTTCGCATTATAGTATGTATTAACTTGTAATAAAATCTTTTTGGCTATCGTATTTGTATCTGGCTGGTTTTGGTATAATTGAAAGTTAAAATTTTAAAGAACATATAATAATTCCGAATTCTAATTTTATTAGAGAGAGAAGAAAGATTTTATTACAAGTTCATACATACTATAACCCGACCTATTATATAAACTTAGAGCCTGGTGACACATTGTAATGAGTCACGGTTTAACTAGTAATGATTAACAAAGTAAATTAATATTGTGCTGTTTGTCTGACCATGCTAAGAGTGATTCTTATAAATTTTGTTGTCTTTAATGTCAATACAATATTTTCAGCTTACAGTCTTACGAAAGGAATAAGTAAATGATAGTGTGATGTAATAGGGTAGAATAGAAGAAAAAAAACGTGTCGCGGCTTCACCAAGTAAAATAGAATAAGGGCAGGAAGATGATGACAGACGAATCGAGATACCTTCTTTATTTAAAGTTGGTTTAAACTGTTTCGTATTGCTTTGAATTTCAAACACATTACATGCATTTCTAAGCTAGTCCATTCATATGGGCTCACATGGTTTACATTCAAATAGATTTACTTCTGATGTATAATGGGACAAATGTGGAGGCTTGGAGACAAGACAATGCGACAATTCAGGGTACTGCAGTCTCTGTATCCTAAACTGGACCTGAGTTTGATGTTAATGTAGAGACTGTTATTAAATACAAGCTGTTGCCCGCGACTTTGCCCGCGCGAAAAATAATTTGCAAATAAAATGGATGGATGGATATCCATCTTTCCTAAGATGGATGGATGGATCATCCATCTATACCTATTTGCAAACCACCTTTGCATTTATAATATGTAGGATTTCTATAGATATTTATAAAGTATTTATTTGGTTGAACTTACCTAAGCTTAAAGAAACCTTAGTCATAAATTTTCTAGAAAACCATTTGGGATAATTTGTGGCAAAAAAATGGCTCTATGTTTGTTTTTCACTTAGCAATTTATTAAAAGTATCTTTTTTTTTAAAAGAATCGCCTTATATACAACTCTGCTGATTATTATGAATGTAAAGACCTTTCCTAACATGATGTATAATGAACTCAGTTGTAAATACTAAACAATTTGTACTAAGAAAGTATGAGGAAAATTTTGTAGAAATGTCAATTGCAGTATGCAAATAAATTATGTAAGCTTTGCTTGGGAGTCAGTATTCAATCTACTGCGCATGTCTGGTGAATGTCAATGTCTTTGAATTTATAGCAAAATAGAAAAAAATATCGATTGATAAGCGAAAGTCAACCTTAATACCAATGCTTAAAGATGTGATTGGATTGAGTGTCATTGTATGTATTTTATTGATTCTTTTGTTTTATTTTCTTGCTAGCCAGTCTGATATTTAAAGATGGTAATATTTTTAATTCGTCTATCCTTATTAAATAACATTGAGTTTGTTTTTTTTTATTTTAATAGTTCAGAAATGACTATTATTATTTTTTTGTAATTGGTAAATGAGTGAAACAATTTTAATGTTTTCTTTTATTTGTTGAATTTGTCCTCCATTTCGCAATAACAATAAGGATAATTATAATTATTACGAGAAAGAAAAACATAATTTTTGCAAAAAATGTATGAACAAGGAAGTTCCGTGGGTAAAACCACGTGTCACAGCTAGTTTTCTACAAAACGATTTACATGTTAATTAGTAACATGTCTTAAAATGCTATTAATACATTAACTAAATAAATAAATGATCCTTATTGTAGATAATGAAGGTAAATGTTAAGAGACATCAGTTAAAAATATGTATACGAATTCTAACTAACGTACGTTAAAAATAAAAGAAGTTCGCATAAACTGGTTTTTACTTATTTATACTTAAAATTTAGAGGACAAAGTATCTACCTGCTTAAGTAAAAATAAAATAAAAAATAGTTTCCCTCAAAAATTATAAACATCTCCTAAATGTTTAGGTAGTCTACCTGTTACTTTTGTTATAAAAAAAATGATAATTTTAACAGAATATAAAAAAAATCGTATAACTTTTTGGTCACCCATCCATCGATTGACCTCAACAAAGGTTGCCTAACCTTGACAAACTTTGCTTCAAGTTTTTTAGCCTTAAAATATAACTAAGGTAAAAAAGATTTCTTTAGAAATAACTTGTTTCTCTGCGTTGTCAAGTTATTGCTCAAGGCCTAGACTACTCTCAAATCAACCGAACTTTTAGATCGAAGACAAGTCTTAAAATAACAAATAAATTAATTTGTTATTCTCCACTTAATTGTTTTAAAAACAATTTAATTACATTCCTATAATAAATATGTGACCTTGGTACTTTGACTTTTGTAACAAGTATCATTCTATTTTTTTGCAGTGTTAAAATATTCTAGTATACAAAAACTATCTACAAATTACTATTTCAGCCCTTTTCCTCTCTCCTAAATTTATGCGTACCCGACTAGCCGACAGGGTCCATATTGATCTTAACTTGTTTTATTTTTTGCCATCTTTGTAACATATCCATGGAATGCAAATAAACAATTGAGTATTGATGACATAGACATATACCTAAGTATTACCAATATTGCTACTTCAAAGCCCCTTTAAATAGCTACATATTATTCTAACTACATCTTTAGTACAAAACTGTTATGATAAACAAAAACTTAGCTATTATTTAGCTTAACGTAAAAAGGATCACCAACAGTTCAGTTTAACTTAGATAATAATATTAACTAACATCAAAGTCTACTTAAAACATGTTTAAGTATGAGTTAAACGTTAACTGATTCTTATTGTTTGTCTTTGAAGATAACTATTTTGCCGCCGTTGTAAAATGTGGAGTCGATTTGTGACTACTGTGTAAACTAAGTTATTGTATTACTCGTCAAATAATTTTTGACCTTGGTTATAATATAGAATTTTAAGTTTGATTTTATGTGAGATAAAGAGGGTATTATTTCTACATATCAATAATTGTTTGGACTTAGGACTAAGAGTTAGTTTTGATATTTCTTCTCATAGTAGTCAGATAGAAAATATTGACTCTACCTCACTCAAAAAGACTAAAATCATTCATAAAAGTGATAACATATCCCTTCAGAATATACCTTTACTACAATAAGAATCAAACATGAATGACAACAACGCAAGCTGTAACAACATCAACATACCGTTTTGCCAAGATAGTGCTAAGAAATCCTCGTCGCGAAGCCATTGCAGCTCGCTAATTATAGTAGACATATCAGCTACGAGCGACATTACATGATAGCACTCCACCACACACAAAACAATCACATCACTCAAAAAAAAAAACAAAAAAACAGTTACAGGCACAACACTAAATAATCTCGTCACACAAAATCGCTTTATCAACTAAAAAACTCAAACAACGAAAACACTGCTATCATACAATATTGATATTACGAAATTTGACAGATCGTAACACGGGGTTAACGAACGACGTGCGCTGGCGCAGCGTACGTGCGGCGCGCGCGAACGATGCCAACCGACTAACTGGCTAAACAAGTCAGTTGTAAACACGCGGGGGGCTATCGACAACTTCGGCGACTTTGGATATCGACAACAAACATCACTAGGTCCGAACAGACACACAGCCATCGAGTTTCGCTACCTCGTGTGATCAAAGACCGCAATTTTTACGGTTTAACTTAAGGTTAATGTAACTTGTTCGTTTTATTGATGGCTTGAATGTGTTCTGAGATTTTGTAACTGCCTTAATTTGCGCTGTTTATTGGGCCGTATGGTAATGTGAGGTAATTATGTTAGTGCTTAAAATTAAAATGAATTGTAATAAGGCGGTTGAAAGTACAATAATGAGTACTTTTATGTAGATGTGTAGGTATATTCAATTGTTTTTAGTGTGACTCTATTTTTGAATTATTTTGCGAAATATTAAATCGGCTCCTAAAGCCATTGAAGTTGGTTTAAATCGGAGTCTTGGTACGAATGCTATTGATTATAAATTATGTATGCGTATCAATGTATCATAAATTGATATGCAGAATGGTATTCTAATCTCCATACTAATTTCAATTAATATACCTTATGAATACTTTGTTGACAACTAGCGCACCAGCTTTGCACAAGTGCAATACTGATGTATACATATAAACCTTCCTCTTGAAGAATTTTAATTATTAAAACGCATCAAAATCCATTTCACAGTCTTCAAAAATCTAAGCATTTATATGTAGGTATAGAGACAGACAGATAGACAGCGGGAAGAACTCATACGAGAACTCAGTATCTATAATATAAGATAAAAAAATAAGAGTTTAGAGTTACAATTAAACTCAAAAACGAATTAAAACAGTTTTATTAAGACTTACTTTATTCATTTACAAAAATAATTATTTTCTCATACCATTATTCTGGTTGCAAACGAGAGCTTAACCTAATTAAGTTTCCACGAAAGATAATAACATTAGAAATATGACAATTGTTTTAATAACCTGGACGAAAATAACCGAATTAGTTACTTGTAATGTCAGCAAGGTTTACTCATGAACAAAAATACATAATCATTAAAAATATTTATGATAATTGTCAATATAGTTACAAGAAGAAAAAACTAAACTTGATCTTGGTTCTTTACTAAAAATCTGTGGGTGTTTAATAATTATAGACTCATTCTAGCTGATTACTTTATATACTTGGGAAGTATTTTTAGGGTTAATGCCTTTGACAAAAATAACGTGGTAAAATAGTTCCCAAAATCGGATCGATAGATCCCGAAGTTACTCCTACAAAGTCACAAACTCTGTATCTTTTTTTTTAAGTTCGAAAAATTGTAGGGTATAGACAATATAATAAGCTAAATAAAATACGTAGGTCACGCAGTTTTATTAAAAATACCTCAACTTTCACAATACTAAAACCGAGCATAATAAATCTAACTTAACCAACAACAATAAAAAGAGAATTTATCATAATTTAAACAATGTAGAGACATTACTATCTTAATAATAAATAGTTTTATCTATAGAGATAGCAATATTATTCAAACATCTCTAAATTAGGGTGCGCGGGAGCAGAGAGTACCACGGTTTAAAGCAATATTATTGCATGTGTGGAAGAGAGACGCCGCTCTATGCCGTGTAGAGCGCTCTCTCTTTTCCACAACTGCTAAAATATTACTTTAAAACGTGAATAATAGGCCCTCAGTTTTGTAATAGTGATAACAATTGTGTGTTAAGTCTGTTGGTTGTTTTATTCTTAGTTTTAGTGGCCTCATTGTGCATTGGAATGGTAAATTTACGTGACTGCGGTAGATTGGTCGTTTGCTCTACAAAGGAGAAAAAAGGAACGTACCTTTGTAGGTATTATTGAAAGTTTAATAGCAATCAAGTAAAATTTAGTATAGAAAAAGAGAAAAAAAATATCTTTAGTAGATCTGATTTTGGTCTTCGATGTGGTTCCATGTGAAATTTCCCATTGAAGTGACAAGAAAGTCGCGTGAAATATTGAAAAGACATCAGTTATCAATAAGTTTATTAACTTTAGTTATAATACAAAGCATTATATCTTTGCCACGTGCTTTTTTGAGCCAACAAAATAAGAACCAATGTCATCATTACTATTACATTTACGTTTATAGTGAGCACGTTGAAAAACGCATGAGACCATAAAAAAATAATATTGATAACCTTTCAACAAAGCGGAGTTTATCGGAACGAAAAAATACAATTTTCTTATCAAACTCACAATAAAAGAAGTGGAGAGTAAACTAGAATTTTAGAGTAATATACAAAATTCGCTTTCAATTGTTTTTGCTCTACGAATCTAAGATAAATAATACCGCCACGAGTCTACGCTACTTTCACGCACTAAGCCTTATATTTTTTGTACCTTTGAAATTGAGTCATCATTTTATCTCAAACTGAATGATAAAAGATTGCATCATCATCATCAACATCCGTTCAAAAAAACACACACAGTAAAAGCAAACTTAGGTGTTACGTCTTTCAATATTTTAACTGGTATAATAGTTTTGGGGTACCGTGTCTCGAAAAAGAAAACGGAACTCTTATCACTATATTGCCTTTCTGTCCGTCTGTCTATCAGGCAATCAAGACCCCTTTTTTTAAAGTATATAGTTGGAATTAATACATCATATTCGCAAGTGAATTGTCCTTTAGAGCTGGGAAAATCTAACTTCTAAGCCAACGCACGAGAATTAAAACCTACAGGATGCTTCCTGTGAACTAAGAATCTTGAAATTTGGTTCTAACCAACGTCTTATAGCACTGATAAATACAAAGTGCAAAATCCGTAATTTTTCAGTTAGAAACACGTAAGGAAAAACATATTACTTTAATGTTTATCTTGATTGTACGGAACCCCCAGTTTCGCAAGTAAGAATCGCACTTTTCATTCTTCTTTTATTTTACTTATACTATTATTAAAGTATGCCTCTAGCTACTTTAATCGGCGTGAAGTTACATATTATAATAGCCTCGTAACAAGCAATTATTCTGCACGGAAGTGTATAATTGGTGTGGTAGCTGGGTGAATACTCTCGGCCGACAGTGTAGCGTAGTTTAAGTGGTTAAGCTCAAAATTTATTAATAGATATGAATGTACGCTCTTTGTTGAATGAATTAAAACAAGAGGTTGGTTACATTGAAATGTGGATGCAAATTAATTAGTGTTAGTTTCTTTGAGGAAAATGAGATCTTTTTTAGGACTTTTGCCTCTTTTGACTTGCGTTTTAAATTGTTATTTGTGGTCAATTATCGAAATAATCATGCTCTTTTTTCTATTTGATTCAGATTGGTATTGCATATGAATTATAGTAGGAAAAAGAAACCTTCGAATTGTCTTACCATACCAATTTTTTAGTTACCACTATGCGCGACGTGTCCCGGGTTCGGTCCCCGCGCAGGACTAGTATTTGTGCGTTCCACAAATGCTTGTTCTGAGTCTGGGTATCTCTGTGCAAGTGAATTGAATGTCTGTGAAACCCCCTCAATACAAGGATTCAATTCATTTGTCCCGCACAAATGGATTTAAAGTTTAAAATTTTAGTCGTTTCAAAAAATATTAATAAAATCCCATTATCCGACCTAATAAAGTTACTGCAAAATCAAGACCTTTAAAAGTAGAGCTGTCTATCACACAATCATGGCTCAACCCTCAACCGCTGAACCATTTACGACACTCACTATGCATTTAACCTATTAAAGGACAGTATAATTCTGTCCTAACCAACACATATGCAAGCAAAGTGACAGAATGACAGACAAAGCCTACTAAACACAGAGTATCATGAACAAACAGTTCTCCTTAGCAACATCAAATATTTGTTCTTGAATTCTCCCTTTGATGTTGAAGGAGGCTGTATACGTCCTTCGGTTTATACGTTGCTATTAGGTATGTGCTCCAAAAGGTCAAGTGAGCTAAGAGATGTATACTATGAAACATTGAATGAATAAGAAAGATGTGGGTAATGTATGAGTAGTTAGTTGAGAGAAACTAAGAAGTTGAGGTCTGGAGGTAAGACTCGTTGTTGAGGTAAATATTTTGTATGTTTTTCTGCATTCGTTACCAACTGATATGTTGCAATATAAGGCACGTGACTACATGTAAAAAATAGAAAAACTTGATACTTTGAACTACATCACTCAAAGTCTTATCCTAACCATGCAAGTAATCTCACAATAGGTTCCAATATTTTATTGTACGCACTAAAGGTAGGACAAGGCTGTTCGTTAAATATTTAATTAACACCATTTGTATCATGTAGGTACGATTACCTATAACCCAGAATTAAGATGAATTGAATTAATTTCAAAATCGGCTAATTACAATCAGAAATATAGAGTAACAGAGCAAACTCTCAAACACATCTGCCTAAGCGATAACAAAAACGTAATGCTTTTGAAGTTGTTCAAAAACTTGTCTTTTTTTCATTCCTCCAGTATTTATGATTGGCTATTGAAAAGACATTCGATCTACAATCGCATTAGATATGTAGACATGTCACAAATGTAGAGTTCGAGACGTCCTCGCGACTCGCACAAATCGCTAAATCTATTTGCTTGTGTTTTTCAGTACTAATGTTATTTGTGGTACAATTTATAAGCGACTAATGTTTTTAAACTTTCGCGACATGTACGAGTCTAACTCGCGGCCAAAATGTCGGGTGAAAAGAAGTATTGTAAACCTTTATAATTATATCGCGAGTAAGACCCGTTTGCTGTCTAAAATTATAAGCGATTGTTTCGAAACAAAATTTCTTAAAAATCTAATAAATTTCTAAAAAACAGTTGAGAGACAAATAACTAGGACGAGAATATAAAAATAAATACGAAAATCAAGCCCTCTTTCTAACTCAGTCAGTTAAAATGCGGATATAAATCCCAATATCGCTTAGACAGTCTTAAACTTAGCCCAATAATAAAGGACTAGACAACTTTGGCATAAGTGCCAAGTTGGCATCATAATGTCACTAGCTATTACTATTCCTAATTGTTCTATTATGGCACAGTCTTGGCACCACCCTTTATGTGTCAGATTTGGCATCCTTAAGGCATTTTAACTGCTGTATTCATGAACCGTACATTGTATTACGTTTATGATGCTTCAATCAAACGGATTTTTTTTTAGCACGGATAGCCGAGTGGTATAGCTTAGGTCACCACACCAATTACCACTATGCGCGACGTGTCGTGGGTTCTATCCCCGCGTACGACAAGAATTTATGCGTTCCACAAAGGCTTGTTCTGTCTCTGTGCATGTGAATCGAATGTCTGTGAAAACCTTCGTGTTCATCATTCCCCTGCCCTTATCCCAATTATTATTATTTGGGGTCGGCGCAACACGTCTTTTAGACGTGTTGCTTAAAGTTTTGGCTATGGTTTTATAGTCGGGCCGCCTGCCTGACACTAACCCTCTTTGGGAATGCGATTGTTGGTTGTTTACCCGCCACCATTCGGGTGACCCAATCCGGACAGCACACGGACACGGACTGTGAAAACCTTCGCGTTACAAGGATTAAATTACTTAGTGCGGAAGTCGTTTTAGAAAAAAAAAGAATAAAAAAAATCACTCTCAGCTTATAACTTACCCCACAACAAAAACACAATGAATTTTATTTACGCCTAAACATTACGCGAATCGTTTAACCATTACAGCAGTAGCTAACCTTCAATTGTTTTACGGCACCTGTAACTAAAGTTTTACAAGCATAGCTAATCGGTAAATACTTCGTTAGAATTTTAAATAGAATTATGCAAAACATAATGCTAAAGGAATACGCGATGTTTACTCGAAAATACATTTGAAGGAAGCATACATTGTAATTAGCGAAGATTACATGCAAACGTCTTTAAGCAGTTCCTGATATTACATAGGTATTAATGTTTTTCAGCACAAGTTACTTTAGTATTCCTAATTTGAGACTATATGGCGTTGTTAAAATTTTGAGCCCTATATATTGTAAATTTATTGATTAAAAACACAACAAAAAAATATGAAGGAAACCAGCAAATCCTTAAACAAGCTAGGCAATAAGCGTACTAGTTGAAATTAATTGAAAAAAAAAAAAACTTGTTTTTAAGTGGCCAGAATGCCTTCTCTTGAAAACGTGCTTTATTAACATACACAGAGTCGATTGAAAAACTAACCTGGAGTCTATCAAACACATAAAAAATTCTGCATTATATGCGAAAAATGTTACAACTCTATCGCTTATAACTTACACTACACAAACCTTACAAACTCAACTGGATCCATTCCTTTTCTGCCTAAGTTGATTGCTAAGTAAAAAGGCTGTAGCTGTCACAGACATCAACACGTGGGTGTATACTGTACGCTACCCTTTACCAGACCCCTACCATCACACAAAGTAATATCACTATAGTTGTGGAAGCGAGACAGCGCACTACAAGGTATAGAGCGGCGTCTCTCTCTCACACCCGCGGTAATAATACTTTAAGAGATGATGGTAGGAAATCCTCTGACAACTAACAATACACATTCTATTTGTATAAAGAAATGTAAGCAGATTTTTCAACGAGTTTACACAGTTTAAATTGAATTTGAAATGGGTTTAGTTTGTACACTAAGTAAGCTGTTGTGATGTGCGTAATAAGCGGTAAGCGAGTAGAGGCAGGTGTAAAATTTAGATTTATATCACAAATAGGTTATATTTCCTCATTCAGACTTATATTACTAAAATCCGTGTATCCGTGTGGTGTCCGGATATAAAGAATAGCACCACCCCATATCCTCCACTGGGTGTCGTAAAAGGCGACTAATGGACCTTAAGACCCAGTGCACTGTACCAAGCACCTTGGGTCACCCGAATGGTGGCGGGTAAACAACCAACAATCGCATTCCCAAAGAGGGTTAGTGTCAGGCAGGCGGCCTACTATAAAACCATAGCCAAATCTTTAAGCAACATGTCTAGAAGACGTGTTGCGCCGACCCCAAGTGAAATGGGATAAGGGCAGGAAGATGATGAGACTTATATTACTAAAAAATAATTGCATATTAATTAATTATAAACCATCTATTTAGAAAAAGATTTTTACCAACAAATCATCATCATCTTCCTGCCTTTATCCCATTTTACTTGGGGTCGGCGCAACACGTTTTTTTCTTTCTATAACAAATACCCATGCAAATAATATATGTTTGCATTTTTTTTTCTACTTGTATAAAATTTCCAAAATATTATCGTACCTACTTGGCACTCATATAGCGCTTTACTGAACCATATTACGTAATTTATTCATATAAATGTTTATATTCTCTCCGACTTTCTTTCTAACTGTATAGATGATAATATTTTAATCAATTTTGTATTGCGAATAGTACGAAAATTACGAATCTACATATCGGATGTGTTATACCTAAAAACATTATATCCTATCACATATACTTTATGGTATTCTAAAACCAATTCAAAGAAATAACCAAATCCATTCAGTGGTTTAGCCACAAGAATTAATTTTCGTTTTTACAGAAAGTATTTTTTTTTATTGGTGTTAATCATCATATTATACTAACGTATATAGTGCGACTAGGTAAAACCCACTGTATAAACCCCCGCTTCCGGCTCCAACTTATACCACACAAAGGTATGACGTACACGTCCTCAGTTGTCGCATATAGGGCTCGTTAAAGCCGTCACATAACACGCTGAAACACTTCACAGTTGTTTAAAACTATTCTGATGCAGACAACTTGTAAGCAATAGTTAGAACTACTAGAATGATGGAAGGTAAGAGATTGGGAGGAAGAGGTTCAGGATGTCTGAGATTGTTAAGAGACTAGCAAAGTCAAATTTTTGTTGGTCTAGTGGTTGGTGGCCCTGATTGCTATACCAGAGGTCGTGGGTTCGATTCCTACCCAGGACAAATGTTTGTCTTACCACAGTCGCGTAGAGCATGCGCAGGCGATCCCGTGACTGTGGCTTTGGTCATAAAAGGGGCCGGGGTGTTTTTAGTCGGTGTAAGTCCGACATATCCCCAAGTGCCCTCGACGTGGGTTGAAGTCATTAGAGTTTCACCCCGGTAAACAAAAAAGAATCAAACAGAAATGTTTGTGTGGTGAGCACGATCATTTTGTTCTGTATCTGGGTGTAATTTATCTATAACTAGCTGACTCGGCAGACTTCGTACTGCCCAAACCGATAAATAAAAAAAAAGTCGCAATCCGTTCAGCCGTTCTCGAGTTTTAGCGAGACTAACACGAACAGCAATTGATTTTTATATATATAGAAGATAGAAGATATGTATGTATTTATAAATATATAAGTATGTTTATCAGTTGTCTAGTACTCATAATGAAAGTTACACTCGTGTATCGAGTATATTATTACGTACCTACTAGGGTAGTATTAATAAAGGCACTTCCCCCTACTTTACTAGTATTCTATGTTTGCAAATACTAGAACTTTTAATTAGGTGCAGCAGTCACGGTTTAATATAGAGTTTTACTGACATTTCTAGGTACGAGTAACTAACAGTTAATTTGCTTAAACTTAGAAGCGACCGTGAAAATTAACAAGCTAACTACTTTTACTTATGTAGGTATTATTCTTAGTTTTTGATTGTTTAATTAAAGTATTATATTATTAAGACGTGACGTTGCTTGACATTAAAACTCACTGTTCGTCTTCATTTTCAACCGACTTCAAAAAGGAGGAGGTTCTCAATTCGTCATCATATTTTGTTTTTTTTTTTATATGTCTTTACCGATTACTCAAATACTCGTGAACCGATTTGCATTTCTTTTAATAGGTTCGCAGGTCAAAAACAGCGGCACTCAAAACTTGAAATAACTGAATATAATTCACACATCTTGCGCTATTTCTTTCCGTTTTCCTTTTCTTATTCATAAATTAACTCATAAGACATAAAACATTACAACAACTGCATTACACACCACTTCTATTCACTTAAGCAAGTTGCGTGTCACTTAAGCTAGTGATGTGTATTGAGTGCAAAGGTTGCAATTGCTTTAAGTGACCGGTTCTGCTGTTAAAATGATATCGTGATCGCAATGTCATTGCTATGTAATAACCGTGGGAATATTTGTGTAATGTTCTTTGATTATTACTGATAATTGAAGAAAGTTACTGTTTTCTTTATTGATATAAGAGTTTTTTTTTTTTAGTACTAGTAGGTTGTGCTATAACTCAGATCAAGAAATAAAGCTCCGAGTCTCCTACAATTTAAATATTATTAAAAACAGTTGTAAAATAGCGATATTTCCAATACAGTTTTTGATTTCATGAAGTAAATATAATTAGATTTGTTTGTAGATTTCTACACTCGAAAGCCAAGAATTTTTTGTTTAAAACATTCCATGATAGTTTTTTACTCTGGCAATTTTTCTCACATTAAAAACCTAAATGCATTTAAGTATCTACAATGTACATAAAAAAAATAAAACTGTCGCTTTATTACAACTAAAACACCAAAAAATCATTGATAAAAACAATTAATTATACCTACCACCTACTTGGTATCATAATAAACTACATTTAAAACAATTCAAAATTAATTATCAACACATTTCTTTTAAATTATTTAAAGTTTCATAACTTTTAGAGAGAGCCAGTCATTAATAAAAAAAAAGTTATTACATAACGCCCACAATTTTCCACTAGCATTCGAAATTTAAATTCAAATTTCGAAGCTATCGTTCCGTGACACCTCATAAACAATTACTAAGTACTCAGATGCGTGAACGTCCAGTGTAAGAAGACCTGTGATGTTCATTCATGTGAGATTTATGTTCTTGAAATGCAAAGCGATTTAGTGAGTTAGGGGTCAAATAAGCTGGACTATGTAGGTTGGTGTCAGTCGAATTATTGTTACGTGCCTGTTAAAATAATTTCTTTTTAAATGTGAATTCTTGTTTTTGTTTTCATTGCATTGCATTGTTGAGAATCTTTTTCTACTGACGCAATAAAAATTGGAACGTAGATTTTGAAATTTCATTTGTTTTTTCTGTTATACTTTTTAAATAATAATCCCGTTCGTACATTAAAAAACAGTAGTTTAACTCAAACGTTTTCTTTCAATTTATTTTTCTTACTTAGTCAAAGATATTTTTAAAAGGTTTCCGAAAATAATGAGTAAATCAGACTAATGGCAATTATCCTCAAAATATTATGACTGGCTGTGTTAATAATGTACCTTAAGTTAACTTTTCCAGGAAACTTGGATGCGAAATGATAAGCAGATATAAACACACAATAATTTACCGAATTTCTGTAGAAAGTGTATTTATTTTTACAACTGCGCTCTTACTTCATAAGCAAAGACTCTCTCAACAGATAACTCTCATTTCATCTTAAAGAAAGACGGTTGCTGTGTGGAAAAGAGACGCTGCTCTACGCTATGTAGTGCTCTGTCTCGCTCCAACAGATCTTAGCATAGACACTGATTTTTGGTATATTTCATTGGTCAACTCTTATTTTATTAAACTACTAGAGTCAGTAGCTGTTGCCCGCGACTTCGTACGCATTAGTAATACTTTCGCGGAAAAAAGGTTTGTCAAAAAAAAGTGGGGTTAAAAAGTAGATGTTGACCGATTCTCAGACCTACTCAATATGCTTACAAAACACTCATTTCAAAAGATTCGGTTAAGCCGTTTCGGAGGAGTACAGGAAATAACATATAACACGAGAATTTTACGTATATAGAGATTTTACAATTACTATACTGGGAAAATTCATCTGCTTAAGTAAGACTGTTGAAGTTGTAAAAGTGAGACAGCACTCTACACTGTGTATAGCGCCGTCTTGCTCCGATAACTCATTTATATCTTTTTCATTGTTCAATAACATTTCAAATTTTTCTTATAATATTTTTGGACTGGACTACAAACAATATTTTTTTATATCAAAATAAAACCATACCGACTCAAAACGTATTGTACCATTTTACCCTTTAAATAAATATTGTTACAAGTATGACCAATGGCCGGAAGTTGCCGTGAGCTATCAAATTTCAGCAGGAAATTGACATGGACGGTGCGGCGCGTGCGCGAAAGTGAACCGAACTTGACTCACAAAGGAGTGTGGTGCGGGAGTAAGATGAAGCGATTTTAAAGATAGAGGCGTTTAAAGAATCTTTGTCCCATAAAAAACGGTAACAGTTAACTTTTTTTTTTACAACTTTACATAAATTATCGAGGCTTGCCGAATTAGGATACAAACTAATATAGAAAAAACACAACAAAATCAAGAATTATATATCAGTAGATATTTTTGTTTTGGTAGGTAATTGAATTTTCACAACAAGTCTAGAATAAAAAGTAGGTTTTTGATTTGTTGGTTACATTAAATGAAGTAGATCGGTCTTATTTAGGATTCTGTTTCTAAAGGAAATATTTCGTTTTACTTATAAAACAAAGTCTTCCCTAGCTTTTACTTTGTAGCTAGTACTTTGTAATGAAAATAATGTTGGTTTTGCAAGACCAATTTTGATTATCAGATGATAATTTAATACGGGAATGTAATTTATTTTAGAGAATTGAATATTTTTTAACAGTTCGTTCATTTTCATGTCCAAAAAATTCAGAACAATGTATTTAAAGCATGACTGGAGTCTGTTTAAACTAGTAAGTTTAAATATACTTAATGTGTTCTTTGACACATACAACATTGATAGAAAACATTCATTATGTTATCACTAATTTTATAAGTCCTCTCAATTGAGTCGTCAACAGATCTTAAAAAACAAATGGAAGTAATTGAAACGTCAAAAGCCACTTACACTGACACATACTTAAAAACTGACATCATAAAAAATAAAACAAAATCGCTCTCAGTCCATATATTAAAACCTTAATTCATTTAGGATTTATATTACAAGTAACAGTGGCTAGTGTTACCGCGAAAAAAAACAAAAGTTCCGAGTAACTTCCTTATTCTGTTTAAACGAATTGCTGTTTAATTATCGAACATCTCTGTCTCTTTCTTTCTAGTTAAGTTTGAGTGAGATGAAAGATATGTGAATGTAATTATCTGGTGCAGAATAGGTACGTTTGGTTTTTGTTCTTTTGGTGCAAATGCCCTTGTCTTTTTAAATGATAGGGTCGGGTTAATGTTTAAGGAAATGTGTTAAGTAGACTGTTATATATATTTATTAATTGTAGTAATGACAGTTAATGTTGTTATTAAAAACTTAATAAATATAATTATGTTCTTTAATGACTGTCAGTAGGTTTAAATCAAGATCTTATTTTTTAGTTTTCTCTTTTGTTTGTGGACTGAAAATGGTAGAGATATAGCCCAGCTGTGGGATACAAATTATTACTTTCCGTTTAAAAAAAAGTTTTCATTCAGCCTTTCAAATGTTTTTACTTACATTCAATAAAAGATAAAAGTATTTTAATCTCACGTAGATACGTAATTCCTACTCGTAAATTTGATCCCAAAAATATCTTTCATTCATGAATTATTAGAAAAACATCAACCTTTAAGCGTACACGTCCATTTTCCATCAAAAAAAAACATTTAGCCCTAAAACAACAAAAACAACCTTTTTCTATACACAAACATACAGACATTTTTACTCTTTACATTTATCTTTTGTGCTCAAATTTACTTAGAGAGAGTTTTGTACATCTTTTTACAAATGCCTTTGAAGTTGCGTTTAGCATCTATGCCTGACATTGTAAGTCAAATAAGGACTCTTTGTATTTAATTACAGAGGAAAACAAGCTTTCAGCTTGTGGTTTATGACTCACATCGTACTCTTAAAATGAATACACGTCAGAGGGCCGTGTTTGTTTTTATTAATTTTCTTTTTCAGTTAGATATCGTTGCATCATAATAATTAAAATTTAAATACTTTTTTATTACCTACAAGTTTAAATTCACCGATGCGACAACGGTTTGGTGTCGTTATAATGTTTTATTTGCACGAAATTCAACCTGTTTGGATGACATTAAAATACTTTTTGGTTTAGATCTTATTTTCCTTTGAGTCTTATTTTGTCTGTTATTTTTTCCTTTACATGAAGAAAACAACCTGATAATTGGATGTTCGCATGTATATTTTTTCATTTCTTTCCCTAATGGGTAAATACGTGTTTCTTTAGATGTCTACCGTGTTATGTTCAAAATATCTTATGTTGAAGTACTTGTAAGACAGTAAATGAAGTTGTCTGAAATTCCTATAATTTTGAAGGTTGGTTGTGGTTTTATATCACGACTGTATTTAAATTTGAGGTCAGTATTTGAATTTTTTATCTTGTTAGGTCTTTCTTTAATAGGTTGTAATATTTGAAAAAAAAATAGTTAAAACTTGACTTAGTTAAAACCACAAGTATCATTAATCATCAAACATTAGGCATCTAGGAAGATGCCATGTAAATATAATAATAATAAAGCAACCTAATATACGTCCCACTGCTGGGCATAGGCCTCTTCCCATACAGGGAAAGTTTGAGCATTGACACCACACTAGTTAACTGCGGATTGGCGATTTCAGATTTCAATATTTGAAATCCAGATTTCACGACGTTTTCCTTCACTATGCCATATAAAAAAAGGAAAATGAAATTCGACCTCTTGTAAAATAAATCTCACTTTTATAAAAACAGTCTGATCAAATCAATCACCAACAAAGTCCCACCCAGAATCAATTAAATAAAATCCATTTAGCATCAACTTTCATTCGTTTAAAACATATTAATATTCTGGTTAAACCGTCCGTATGTCAAACAACACTTTTAATTATGAAGATTAAGTTTAAATTAGGATTTTGTAGAGACAAATCGTGGACGCAGTTTATCATAGCAATATTACAGTGAAAGAATGGGCGGTGGAAGAAATTTGCATGAAGATGTTAAGGGGCATATCGTGTAGCTATTATATTTAAAGTTTATTGTAGTTGTGGGAGATAACATAAGGGTAAAGTAAGGAATGAGTTTACAACGGGAAGTTTGTAAGTAGCACCTGTTACAGAAAAAATGAAAGGAAAGTGTCTGTCTTGGTATGGGCATGTGATGAGGAAGGATGAGACTTATGTGACTAAGAGAGTGATGAGTATGAATGTTGTTGGATGGAGAAGAAGGGAGAGGCCAAAGAAAAGAAGAATGGAGTGTATAAGGAAAAATATGAATGTAAAAGGATTAATGATAGTGTGACGTCTGATGTAGAATGGAAGATCTAATCTTAACTGTTACTTAAGACTAACAAGTCGCAAAATTGCAAACTAACACAGGAAATACCAGAATAACTCAACGTTACTTATAAAACAAAAAACTTTTGCAAAGTAAGACAACGTAAATACTTTTTTTCATAATTACACCTTACTTAGAACAACAAAGCAAAAGATCGTTAAAAAAACTCACAAATAAAAACTTTGCAAAAAACTTGGCCTTAACAAGCTTACGTAAAAAAAACAATTTAGGATCGCCATTTCTATTACTCATTTACATATACACCTCTTTTAAGAATTGTAGAAAATATATTATTAACTCAAGTAATAATTAATTTAGTGTTGTTAGGTTGGTAGTAATTAATTGCTTGCGAATTGTTAAAATTATATTATGTATTCAATCTTGTCAAATAAACTAGTTGGGTTTTGAATATAATCGGTTGTTTATGAGGTCTGTCTGTTTGTATTTTTATTAATTTCCTGCTTACTACTTTCTTTAGTTAATGTTCGTATAATATGTTGACACTTAAGGTGTTTTTATACTGCATGAGAAAACTCTGGGAAACATAAATTTTCACTGATTTGTTGGTCTAGTGGTTAGTTGCAAAAACTGCTGTTTTAATGTATAGGGTAAAGTTCATACGCCACTGCGTGACACTGGCTACATATAGGTAAACTAGCTTTTGCCCGCGGCTTCGCACGCGTTAAGAAGTATAATTGTTTAGCAAGTTAGTGTAAAAATTAGGGCCTACAAAACTTCTTTGTACACAATATTCTTAACTAATTTGTCATTTAACGCTAAAACTATCGAGCTACTGGGAGAACTTACTCGTGAGCAAGCAACATAAAACTGCCCATGAGAGAAGCAATGTTCTCTCAAGTTTGAGACCCGCAAATTTGAGAGTTTGCCCCTGAGACTTGTCATGGCAAGTCAAAAATCTAAGAAAATTTATATAAACTATTTCATCCCCTTATAGGTGGAATTTATCAAAATCCTTTCTTAGCGGATGCCTACGTCATAGTACCTATATGCATGCAAATTCTCAGGCCGATGGGTTTAATTTTAACAAAGTTTCATACAAAACTTCATCCCCCTATTTTATCCCCTTGGGGGTAGAATTTATAAAAATCCTTTGTTAGCGGATACCTACGTCATAACACCTACCAACATGCCAAATTTCAACCCGATCCGTCCAGTAGTTTGGGCTGTGCGTTGATAGATCACTATGTCAGTCACCTTTGAGTTTTATATATATAGTAGACAACGAACAATTTAAACAACAAATACAATGAAAACATCGAAAATTTCCTTGTGCAACGAAAGTACAAAGTGAAAAATAAAGCTATTTTATTGCGGGGTATAACACCTCGGTACGCGCGATCGCAAGTTTCGTCGTGGTACCTCGTCCCGCGCCCCTCACTGCAACTCGCCCCGAGAGCCGCGCGCCGTGTGTATAAAAAATATTCGTGCGTACTTTTTAATTGCACGATATATCAGAAACTATTCATCCGATTTATAAACTGTAAAAGACAAATATTATCTCCATGATATGACCTTTTTTTTTAAGTAAGTTTTAGACGTAAGAATTAATATAGTAGTACTAAAATCATGCTCAGAAAACATGTCTTATTTTTCTTTATCTGTTTAGCCTCATCATGGATTTCCCCTCAAAGATAGATATAGGGCATCGCGAACTTTTTTGTAGGTCTATAGGAGCCCTACATTTTCGTAGTACATAGTATTCATATATACTTGAGTATTTCGGCAGCGTATGCGATAAAAGTGATTTAGAGGTAATTTTTTTCCGACTTACTTGACTAATATCCTTATTTGAAGATAACCGAGAGAAGTAGGGTGATTTCATATAGCCCATGGCAATTCGGAATGATGTAGCTTTCTAACAGTGAAAGAATTTTTAAAATCGGTTCAGTAGTTTTGAAGATTAGCGCCGACAAACATACAAATATACAAACTTACAAACTCACAAACGCTTACCTCTTTATAATATTAGTATAGATAAATATTCCACTACATCCACAAAATGCCGTCTAGTCTCAAACTCAGCAGAGTTTGTATTATGAGTACTAGACAATCGATAAACATACTTATATACATCTGAGGACATGCATATGATAGATAAATTACACCCAGACACAGAACAAATGAACGTACTCATCACACAAAGATTTGTTCTGGGTGGGAATCGAACTCACGACCTCTGGTTTTGCAGACAGAGCCACTACTAATCACTAGACCAACAGACCCGTCAATGGTGGCTCAATAACCTTTTCAATGTTCACTCGGTACAGTACCTACTACTCGGTACCTACCCATAATTTCAAGATAAACAGACTCCGCTAATTTCCTCGACTTATTTCTTTAACGTTCTTCATCCTCATGAATATACAACATACATCCAGGTAAACAAAACACAATATACCTAAATACGTAGCTATAATTTCTAAGAAAACCAGACATCTATTCCATAACATTATGTAAAGACATTACACAATATTTTATTGATTATCAAACTAATATCTATTGACAGTCTTACACAATAATAACAAACCAGTCGTGTAATTTGATATTTTTCTGACCGATTAACTATCACTAATTGCGGCTAATAAAATATTAGACGTAATCATTCTGATTATGTTAAGCGTAGCTGTCTTGTCTTAGAAAGTGTTTGTCATATAAATGTTACTAGCTGTAGCCCGCGACTTCGCCCGCGAAAATAATAAAGAAAATGATGGTTTATAGGTTTTTCCTAAGATATGTCACAAAATTTCAACCCTAGTTTAATGCCATTTTAAATACTAGGCTATGAAACGGTTTGCATCGGCTATGGCTTTAAATACTATAATTCGATTGCTTATTCCTTTCTCCAACTACTACTCATTAGCTAAAGTGTCATGCAAGAAGTCAACAATTTTGTTTCACAAAACATGATATCAAACTAAACTGCCGAACAAAAACTAGTTCTACAAAGTACCTTCGAGACCATTCACACAAAAAAACAAACAGCCATTATAATTAACAAATCGTTAACCACAATTCAAATGGAAACGTAAGCATACTATCAATTACAATAAAATCCGCCTGATTAAATACTTGTCAGTTTAATTATATTAATTAATTTTAGCGTTTGTGACTCTTGTTACGTAGAAAGTTAGTCGCGAATCGTTTTTGTATTTTATTTTTGCAAGACAAACTAAATTGAGATTTATTTTGGTTGAACATACTTAGGTTCTGCTATGCTATTAGTTCGTCACTGTCTAATGTAAGTCTATTCATCTAATGTAAGTCTAATCATTATTATAATGGTGATATTGTGACGTGATAGGTTAGTACGCTAATTATAAATCAAAGGCGTAAGCTAACTGTGTTTAACCGCCTCTTGCGGTTATAGGACGCAATTCGAAGCCCTCAATAAACGCCTGACAGTTTAATAGTAATAATAATACCAATTAAATTATGTATTCAGGTCACTTATCTACAAAAATGACAAAAATAATTAATTAAGAAAAGGTTACCAACTTTTATTTCAAATAATAACTATAAATTAATTCGACGGATTTAATTAAAAACAGCTGATAAATTCAGACCATAAATGTCACATAAAGTACGCGTGCAAGTTACTTTTTAAAATATTTGACAGTTGTTCGCGATATATTCCAATTACGAAAAAAATATTGACGCTTTCGGATGCAATTTGCCAATATGTGAAGTATCAAGGCGGCGTGACATACGCTAAGTATGTTTGAGATAATCCTTCTATGGATCAATTAATTAAAAGTTACTTTATTGTTATCTATTTAATATTCTGTCGGCTTTGATTACAGCCCATAACGAAAAATCAATAAAATAATTTCAAATTGAAATCTTTCACTGTCAGTGTTTTTTATTTATACTACATTACGTATTTTTGCCTTAAGCATTGATACCTGAATAGTAAACATTGACTAACACAAGCTACTTTAAAGTTTAAGAGCTTGTGACGTAACGACTTTGCAAAATTTATACCAAGAAGTGACGTCATGTGTAAGTTTCAGTCGCCGTTCTTTGGTCAATTTGTGTTTGCTAAACTGGGCTAAACAAAAGAAGAATATGTTACCAATATTATTCACTACATGACAGACACAAAAATAATGTGAATATTAGACGGTGCATTATCCGGTGTAGAATAGCGACTCGTTCAAACAATCCATTTTTTCTGGTAGCGTAAAATAAGTATGTTTGAAAAACTGTGTCCTCTACTATTTATTACACTAATTTATTAGACGTTTGTTATTCAATTACAATAATAATAGTTTAGGAAGTAATAAATGACATTGGAACTTAAATACGTAAAAGTTTCGATTTTATTTGGACTTTCGCTATTTTATTTATTGCTTTGGTTACGACTCGCGACTCCACCCGCTTAAGTAATTTGTGTTTTCTGTTGTGTGTGATTTCACTTGTATGAGACGTTTTACCGACTATACAGTTTTAGCTGACAGAAAGGAGAGTAATGTGTTTTATTAATGAGAAATGATGTTAACTAGAACTCTCGTCGTTATACTGAGAATGTAGGTACCTACCGAATTTTTTAACTAACTAATTTGTATTAAAAATCAATTATAAAATACGGCGACTGTATTATCAGAAGAACGACTTAATGATGTGTGTTCATGGACACGAGCAATGAATATTCTGAAACTAAAACCTTTTCAGTATTTCACTCTTGTGTTAATAGGACGACTTCCGCACTATACTTTTACTAGATGTCCTTCCCGTTTTTCACATCTATTTCTTCTGATCTCTTATATTTTTAACTATCGGAGGGGCTCAATTTCAATTATTTTATCTTTATTATATTTTTACTGGGTGTTCTAGTTTTAATGTTTATTTGTATTCTGGCTGGCTTATTGACAGTCAATTGAACACATTTTCTCTAAGATATGATTTAACATAATATATTCGCGACTTTTACTAGAAGACATTTTATCAGAGATATGACTGATAACATAATACATTTAAATTATCCTACTAGAATAGTAGTTAGTAGAACAAATCGTGGCAAGATTATTAAATTCAGTCGTAAATCAAACAAGCACTTATCAGGCCTAGTTAAAAACATCCGGAAGTTATAATTTCCGGCCTTAGAAACACAAGTCATAATAACTTGATTTTTATGTACAAATAGTATTTATTTACATACGTCTATGTGTATTAGAATTTGAACCTGTTTAACCGAAAAAGTAATTTATTTACGTTTGTCGCGCCGCTTTTTATTAGTGTTGGTTTTCACTTTCGCAGTAACAAAAGTAAAATTGATAGTTAACTACAATAATTTTGATAATATAATAAAAAAGTTTTCCCTTTCCTTTCGCTTTTTAATAAAACAGCTTTTACCCACTACTTTTATTGCTTTCATGTCGATTACAGCTGCAAAAAGTAGTTTACATATAAATCCAGGCTATCTGCTACCTACTCGTTTACCAAATTTTATCAAAATTGTTAAGAGGTAACAAACATACCCAAACACTTCTGACTTTATAACAATAGTGTGTCTCGTCTACAAAATCGATAATAGTGTGATGAATGATGACCATATAAATCGTACAACATACAAAATCCTCATAAAGTCTATCCATATAGCAACTTATAGAACTCTAGATACACCACCAGTGTATAGTCACGAGCAAATACATGTATACTCGGCCGAACAATCGTAATATAAGTCCTAGTCAAAAGATTAATTAAATCGCATAATTTCCGTTCAAATTAAACATTTTATGTTTAGTTTACAATATCAGGAACATTTTATTATTCCATAGCAGTACAGAAATTTGGCATAGGAAACTACTGCAACTGTTTGATCGTGTATTCATGTTTTTGCTCGTGACTCTACACGAAAGTGCGTTCGAGACTTCAAGAGCTATACGTGAAGCGTGTGAGGCATCCTTGCGATGCGCATTGCAATGCATTTGTGGGGTAAACACAAGACGGATAAACAGAGGCGGGGTGAATGACCGCCGCGGTTCGTCGTCTACGATACTGTGGCTATGGGTTCGGTGTGTTGGGGATATTGTGTTAACAATTAAAGGACAGTTGATGTAAATTATGGAATAAATGAAACACCTGATTTAGAAAATTAGGGGACAGTTGATGTTGAGTAACAATTTTACCTTGAAACTTGACAGATGCTTTGGGACTCACAGGCTGGATCAATGTTTTTTTTTTAAAGCAGAGTGACAGTTGAGTATATAGTAGGTATAAAGTTGCCAATAATTTCGGAAAATGTTGTAAATATTTTAAAACAGGACATCGGTGTGTCAGTTTTAAGTTTTAAATAAATTGAGACATGGTGTTTCTGTACATTAGTATAGTGAATGAAAAAGGAAGTATTTTATCGTCATTGATATTTAAATATTGAAAGAAGAAAACGTTTTCATTTCGTCAATACTTCAATAGTATACATAGTAGTCTTAAATTTAACCTTTTTAGATGCCTGTTTTCTCAAAATCATAAAAGAATCATCGTGATTTTGATTCGTAAAATATTTAGAAATGTTATAAATATATTAAGAAGATTTTCGTTAGTATTAGTTAGTTTTAATTAGGTACACGCTTAGCCTAGGGATTACAATTTCTTGGAAACACTTTCAATACAAAATAATATTCTAGGAAAAGGAAAACAGCCTTTTCACATTTCCCATTCATTAGTAGCTTTCATTATGAGGAAATAAGGATTCGTTAGGGAATATTACTTGTCCTAAATATTAACCCGAATATTTTTATGTCTATATTTTGTATATGGCTATGAAAAGACGATGTTCATTTATTTTTTCTTTATATTCACACACATTATACCTTTTAAGCAGCAATATTTGTGATACCTACAGCAAATACAATACTGTATTTATATTTAGAGAAAACTAGCCAAATAGCGATATACATATGAGAGACATACATTCATTTAAATACTCTATTAAAAGGCCATACAACTTCAGTCCCATTCAATAATAAAATAGCAACAACAAGACGAAAAATAACAATATTAAATTTTAACACATTTCATACAGCAAAAAACCAAAAACTACACAATCCACACATTCATTCATTAATCCATCAAAACCAAAATCCAACATGGCCGCCCTACGACCCCGCGCCATTGATGCTCTCGCGCACGCTCACATTGTATGGTAATTGTTGCGCATGCGTCGTGTCGTTAGCACGGAAGGATTCAATTGTTTTTGTATTTCAAGGAAGACACTATGATTACTGACGCCCTCAGTATTTGTGTTTTAATAGTTTTAATACATGATTGATTTGTGTTTGTGAGAGCACTTTGTATAGTTGAGTTTGTTTTTGATTTTGAACTTGGATGTGATCGAGTGTTTGTTTTTAATATTGGTAGTCATCAAATCATCATCAATGGATTAAACGTTTTTTTGCTATTATTATTATTTTTAATAGTGTGTTTAAAACGAATGAACTTCGGCTAGTTGATAGATAAACAAAAACTCCCAATTTACTTAAGTTAAGGCTACTTACTGCAAAACACAAATTCTTTGAAAAAGAAATCGTCACGTGTCTATGATCCCTCTCTCTCTCTCTCTATCTAATCTAAAACTAAATACAACATGTAACTTGTAAAATTAATTTGTTAACCATACAATCGTATCTCAAATGATTCCTAGATATTTATTTACGTCTTAGCATTGACCACCTAGGTTGAATTCACTATACACACATCGGAAACAGACATCAGCTGTCAAGATCAGAATGTAAATGTATGAAAGGGAATAGAGTAAGAACATTGGTAAAACAACGCAAATAATTATATTGTAATTGAATTTAGTGAAGAAAATATGAAAGAAATTTAAATTAAGTATCAAACATCATCATCATCATCATCTTCCTGCCCTTATCCCGTCTTCTAGACATGTTGCTTAAAGTTTTGGCTATGGTTTTATAGTCGGCCTGCCTGACAATTGAGTATCAAACATACTGGTACTAAAATATAACTAACTAGCTGTCGGTTATAGCTGCAAATACAAGACCCGTCTTGCAGTCGGTTACAAATATAATAATACAAAGGAATATTTTAATTATAGAAAATAAATTTTATGTTGTTATATTAAATTCATGCTTTAACTTTTCGCATGCCTTTTGAGGGCGAAATGTGTTCAGTTTTACACAGTGTGTTCACTTGTAATTCTACTACCATCTTTGTAGGTATGCATGTTTCTGCGAATAAAGGTTTATTATTATGTCGTTATAGCTACGAAATACACGTACTTATTTTTTATTATTTACCTACTAATTCACCAATCCAGAAATGACGCGAGACCTTTACACTAATAGCACTAAACCCAATCCTGAATAGCGATTGCGCCAAACCTATTTCAAACAATCAATCCAGCCGTCACGTCAATCGTAATATCGTTACTGACATACTAAACCGCAGAGTGCAATTACTATTGGGGTTTAGCGCTCAGTTCTGGCTAGGTATATTAATTACTTGGATTGGTCAGCGCATGTTTCGAATATGACTTAATTATTAGGAATACTAGATGTTAAATGTGACGTAATTCGCGGGATTGTCGGTTGTCGGTCGCAAAAACATTACCCACCTCTGATGTAGTCGGTTGAAAAGTACCCTAAGTATTAATCTAGGGCGTCATCTAATTCTATACCGAATTTTATCAAAATTGATCCAGCTGTTTGTGTGTGAAAGAGTAATAAATATCCATTCATGCTCACCAACTTTCGCGTTAATTATAATTATTATGTACTAGCTGTTGCCCGCGACTTCGCTCGCGCAAATATCAGATTTAGTGGCAAAAGCATAACCCTCTCTGACGCAGTCGGTTAAAAAGTAGCCTATGTGTTATTCCACGGCGCCAGTTAACTTCATACCAAATTTCATCAAAATTGATTTAGCCGTTTGAGCGTGAAAGAGTAACAAACATCCATACATACAAACTTTCACGTTTATAATATAAGTATAGATTAGTAGGAAGAAATGGTTCCATGACAGAATTCATAATAAAAAAGATAAGCGTTCGGCTTTTGTTTATTTTTCATTTTCCTACACTCTGACAAAAGGCGTGTCATGTTCCTAACTGAGTTTTATTTAACAAGCAATTCATATTCGTAGCAATCCAAAAACAAAATACTTACAATCGCCTATTCGCAGCTAGTTCACACAGTGATTTTTAACATTCCTGTTTATGTTATACTCTCTTAAAAAATTATCTTGTAAATTTATAATTAATGCTTATCTTAAACATTTGTATAATCAAGCCTAAAAAGCATTCATCAGAGGATTTTAATTGCTAGCGCCTTACACAAATGTTACACAAACCATCTAAGCCGCACAAACATTACTTTTCTATCAGGCGCTCAAACAAACTTCATCGTACAAGTAATTGTATTACTAAATGCATAATCAAATCTAGATTTTCTTTTGTTTCTTCTCTCTATAAAGTAAATAATTATTTCTCTAAATTCTATTTGCTTCAACAAATCCCTTTAAATTTAGCGTAGAAGTGAATTTCGTGACTAGCTGAATACAGTGATGATTCGTCGGCAACTTGAATTTAAGTCTAATTAGTATCCTAGCTTGTTAACAAACGGGCTTAACACCGAACTTACGCCGGTTAACTAGATGTACTAGACTGCTTATGGTTTAGATTTAGGTTCTGCTATTTACTTTAGTACAGAATTAGGTAATAAAGTAGGTATGTGAGAGAATTAGTGTTATTAGTATAAGGAATTGTTGGACTCTTTGAATAGCAGCTATTATGTACCTAATGCACAGTTTTAAACTCCATTTTTTTCCTAGCCTGTAGTGTCCCACGGCTGGGCAAAGACCTCCTCCAAATCATTCTACGATTATCTATCTTGCGCCGCTTCGTATCGTTTTAGAATTTTACATAGTATGATGGATTTAATGTCATAGATACTTTAAATCGACACATAATGTTACAACATCAACCAAAATACGTAGAGAAACAGTTCTGTTGTACCTAAATTCCGCACCTTCATCATTCGACCTAACAGTAAAGCCTTATAGATTCAGGTTTCAATTACGTCAGCTAACAAACACAGGCTACCCAAACTACCTGCAATCTAGACCTAGAGAGTGGAGGAAAACGGAATAATCGTCTTAATTTGAATCGTTTGCGTTCACCAATCGACACTAAATCAATCCCAATTCTGTACCCTGTACCATGAAAGGTAAATGTTAGTCTGTTGTAGTTGTGCAAGGGAGATATTGCTCTATGCCGTGTAGAGCGCTCTCTCGCTTTAGCAAAGTCAGCAGTCTTGATTTTAGGTGTCATTAAGATACTTACTCGAAACTCGGAATTCAATAATATTCGAAGAATTAGAATTAAGCGTAATATAAAAAACTATGTAATACAACAAAATCTGTTAAAATACCATATTCCTCGAATACACTTTTTACTCCAGTAAAATATTAACACATAAGTTAAACATCTAAAGCAATCTTACTCTAAATCAACTCTTCTCCGCGTTAACAGAATCCACAACACTTAAACAAAACCTTCATTAACACTTCATTTAATACTAAAATTAGGTTCTGAACGATTACGTTTAACAACCTCCTTTCCATCAGCACCTCTTCTTAATTCCAGACGCTCAATCTCCCAATTTTCTTCAGCAAATAACTCAATGTAATGCTAAGGAAGTTGTAAAACGTATTTACGACATCCTACCAATTGACCTTTGCAGATGTTCGAGAATTCATTATCGCGAGTTTGTGTTCTCACGTAAAGCTTACGATAAAACTCGGTAATGTTTTGGATTGCGTGGTACAGGGGATTGGATGAAAAATAGAATAAACTACTAATACTATAAACAAAAAAGTTTGTAAGTATGAATGAATGTTTGTTGTACTTTCAGGCTCAAAAGACATTAGGTACCAATTTTGATGATATTTGGTAAAGAGTTAGCTGGCACTCTGGCTTAACACTTGAGCTACTTTTTAACCGACGGCATTAAAAAAGGGGTGATGTTTTTGTAGCTATAATCAATATTAACGCGAGGGAAGTCGCACGGGTAAAGTTGCGGGCAACAACTAGTATTAAAATAAGGGTAGCTTTGTAGTCTTTGATGAAAAAGAGCTCGCTTTTTCCTTTCTGCACTCAAAAATGGGAATGGAAACAACGTCAATCAACGCTTAGAAGTAACAAAAATGAATGTGTAAGCAAAAAAGTACTGCAACATGCAATCAAACTTTACGCAAAATGAATAGATGGATTACAAGCGGTTTTCCCATAGAATATTTTTTTGGAATAGCCAAATAATTATTGCAATTCCAATGCCAGAGCCCTACTTAATAAAAAAATACCAGCCTATAATCGTCTTACAGGCATAGGCGTATTCCCATATAGGATTGGAGCCTTGATAACTAAGATAAAAAGAAAAACTTAGGTATACTCACCAATTTTGGAAAACAACGTATATCTAACCATCCGTAATATCTGAATACGTACATAATTACATAGATAATCTGCTTTACTTTATACATTGACAACATGTTATTTCATTTTCATTCCCCATTATCAACCAAACGAAATAAAAACAAACCGCATATACGAAAAACATTAAAAAGCCCAACTTGAATCCAGTACTGTTAGCTATACCATGAAGTGTGATTTTGGACGTACGCCAAATCGGTAATAGCATTTACAACTGTTTTTATTTTACAACATAGTTGCAAGGCCAATGTAGCGAATGATTTTAGACCACCCACAAATCAAAATATCGGTTGTTATTGCATTTGTTTATTTATTACTTTATCTTTTAATGGGATTTTAAAGCAGGCTAATTTTCAGCGTCACAATTAACATTCGATACACGTTTGTTTAAAGAAAGCATCGAGTGAACTCTACTGCGCCCTCTACAACTTAGCGTACTTCATATTCGAGACCCTGTGAAACTCTGTCACATTACAGTTTTGATTTTGTGTTCTAAGTCGATGAGAAGTACCCACTACCCAATGAGTTCTGACATGTTTGATTCGAATACGTTAAATATTCTAGCTTGGCCTACGTATCCTCAAATAGTAAGTTACTATACCCTGATATTAAATATAATATTTATTTCGATGCAACGATATTACTACAACCAAAATGCAAAAACTGGAACAAATTAATTTTTGTGATATTTTTAGAATTTTCGAGATTTTTCGCAGAATTCATTTTAATTGCAATTTGCAACGCGCACAGCTCTTAAAATCATCCTAACCTAATCAACGTTTGGACTAACTTGTTGTACAGAAGCTTCACAAAACATATTAAAACTAAAAATGTAGAGAATTTTGGAAGCCTTTGACTTGTCCTTTATAAAGGGAGGTCTGTATTTGAGCGGCATTTTAATTGCACATGCCCTGAATCTCGACATTTCAAATGCTGGTTGTATTACCATAACGGTAATGGAAAATTCTCTTGGTCTAAGGATGAAATTGCTAGATTTTGGAATAAAACAGACTTCTCTCTGAACTTTGCACTGGATGGCAAAAGAGAGGAAATAAAAAACTGCTGCTCTATTTTTTAAAAGCAGTTGTGATTACTGAGTGGTCATGGACAGAACCAGGCAGAGATGGCAAGCAAACCTAGATTCATTTTTACCGAACCAGTCATTCGTAGTTCTTGAGAGAGACAAGTGGAAGAAAAGTAGGGAGGCCTTTGCACAACAGTGGGACATTTCAGGCTAGTAAATTAATATTACTAGCCTAAAATGTAATTGGAATTGGAATGAAAAAAAATTCAGATTTATTTTGGTTCAAAATAAGTTCGCTATCCATACTTAAATCTTCTACCTTCTCACCAATGTACCTATATTTTCTTTTTCTTTAAAGGTTTATACTTGAGAAATGTTATACAAAATTACAAATAATATATGTATTGCCAGCAGTAACTTTTACGACAGCAATTTTACAGTTTAAAATAAAGTCCCTCCCAATCATAAACAAAATCCCCGAATCTCGAATCCAATACAATTTTACTGCCAAAAACTTCAACTTGAAACTTCAGCCCGACCACAATCTTGTCAATTTTACAAACCCTCCGTTTAAGTACAGACATTCAGAGCTCTTTATCAGACCACTATAATAGGTTTTATGGACCATTTTATGGTGGGCCCTTCAATCTAATCTATTTGAACGTTCTCTAAACAAAAAGGGACATAAACTTTCCCGAAAGTGCCCTTGAACTTGACATTTTGGCTGTAGTGGTCTTGCGCTACCCTTCAAAGTTAGATTGCTGCAGTTGTGGGAGGAAGATGGCACGATACATCGTATAGCGTTGTCTCTCTCTCGCCTCTGACCTTTACAAAGTCATTAGTATTTGCGTAGCTCGTTTCGGAATCGGTCGGTTTTTGTTTCATAAGGAAATGCTTTTCGCTTTCAGACAATAAGTTCCTTTTAAGAGGGCATTTATTTCTGATGAGGTGCAAGGAAATTGTAATGGCTTCCGATGTGGCGGTTATTGTTCTTTGTGTAAACGTTTGTCTGTTTTAATTTTCAGAAAACTTCCTGGAGTTTTTTGGTACGAATAATTTAATCACGATTTATTTATATCACGATATTATCTTCTTTTACTACTCTAATCAAAGAAAACATTTTTATACATCCACGATATAATTATAGACCAAATCCAGTTTGATATGACAAATATTAGGCAAAACTTTTAATTTCCATTTGATTTTTTTCTTTGTAAATAAGGTTTATTCAAAAACGACGTTGAGAAAGAGATCCCTTTTATGTCATGGTGTCTTTATAACTGTCAAGTGACACTGACAATTCGACATTTTGAAACTTCAGCTAGCCAAGTGCTGTTCTTGAATTCATTTGCCATTTCATCTCTCTCTCTTTAATTTACCCTAATCTTCAAATAATACCTTCCTACATGTAATAACCTAAATACTCACAAGACTAGACGCAGCCCACTTCCCTATCCTACACGTCCGCACTAATACTACTGCAATCAGCTGATTGCTGCCAGATACCTGCTGTTATTAAGAAAAGCTCAGATATATTCTGAGGAAATTTTACAATCAGTAGCTGAAGCTGCAGAAAAGATAAATATTTCGAGTGGATTTGCCGTTTTATAGATAGATGTCGATCTTTCGTGCGCCATCCTGACTTGTATTTGGCCGGTATTTTGATCATATTTTTGCTTCCCTTTTCGAATGATATGGTGGTTTTGTACTTAAAACTTGGTGGCTTTACAACCCCTTTAAAAATTCTTAGTAGTGTTAGTTTTTGTGGCTTCAAATATGGGTTTGGCTAATTTCCTATTTCATCTGTAAATATTTCGCCATACTGATCTTCATAAACCTTCCTACCTCCTATTTCATAAGCTTGACAATCCTCGCAATCCTAGACACAGCCCACTCCCCCATCCTACACGTCCGCACTAATAATATCGCTGCAATCAGCTGATTGCTCCGGATGCCGTCTGTTATTAAGGTATATAGCTAAGGAAAGCCTCTGGTTTTGTAAAAACATACTAAACTAGGAAAATGACAAAAATGTATTTCTAACTAACTTTTGTCTCTTTATTTTGTGGGACTCGTCGGAAAGATGCTGTTTGATTTAAATTTTAAGTACTTTGTTTTATGGAATGCAATGTTTTGGTCAATAGTCAAACGAGGAATATTTCCTTCTGTTAAAACCGTCTTTTTCACAGATTAAAAAAGAGGAGGTTCTTTATTCGGTAGTTGGCTTCTGATCACTAATTAATCCATTAAAGCATTAAAACAAAATATTTTACCTAACTGCAAGAAAAGCAATATACCTATCTTATTTCTTACATCGTATTGTCAAATTTACCACGGTATCTCCCAAAGCAGTTCCTCTCCATTCAAGAAGCAAAATTACAAACAGCACAAGCACCAACTTTCTATCAAAAGATCCAAAGCTTAAACACCAACAACCCACAAAGGGAGCTATATTAATAATCCACTAATGAAAAATCCTGAAATCTCAAATTAATAACGTGGGGAGAAGAAACAAGGGATATTTCTTGAAAATTGTGAACAGCTGTGGTTTCACAAGAAATTCAATTTCGTTTAACGAGTAAATAAAGTGATAGTATAGAGCTTAAGGTTGGTTACACACTGGAGGCAGAATGTGGGTTTTGAGGCTGCGATTTTTTTGTCGGAAGATATTGCACTAGCTTTTGTCTTTTGTGTTTTTTGGATGCCTATTGCTTGTTGGATAAATGGGTTTTTATTGTTGCTGACTATAATTTATGAAATTTTAATAGATATATTTGAAATGTAAAACGAATGGCAGAAATTGGCTCTTCAATAGTATATTGTATTATTTTCATGAAACAGGTCTCAAATGTAGATAAAGATGACTGTAACACTTATGTTCGTAGTAAGATATGGCTTCAAAATCTCTTGTTAAAAAAGCGATATTTGCAGCGTACAATTTAGTTACCAACTGACAAAATTAAGCCATTAATGTGTACAATTTGAGTACCATTTAGCAATAACTTGCATGTTTCTATAACACTAAAACAGCAATCATCACAAGTCTGGCAATAGACGTTAACATACTAAAATAGTACAAACATTCGTCCAACAGTTTATTTATTATTCGAAACCTATTTGCAGTTCAAACACAACTTGTTATTATTAGTAAAGTTATTTATTAAACGCTCCTGAATACGATTTTCCTATCCTCGTTTCAAAATACGTTTGTTGCCTGCGTCAATATACTTATAACTACAATGATATAATGCTTGAATTTTCCTTTTTATAACTATGTTAAGGTCAGATTTCGGCGGGCTGTTGTTCTAGTGGTTAGTGACCCTGACTGCTATACCAGAGGTCGTGGGTTCGATCCTCACCCAGTACAAATGTTTGTGTGATGAGCTCGATCATTTAATTTTGTTCTGTGTCGGGTGTAATTTATCTATAATATTTCTGTGTTTAGAAATATATAAGAATGCTTATCAGTTGTCTAATACTCATAATACTAGCTTTGCTTAGTTTGAGACTAGCACTAGCGTTTTGTAAAAGTCATGAAATATGCTATTCAGATTCCGTATTACTGAATTCAGCTGAATAGCATTTTACATGGAGCGGTCGCACGATTGGTCAAACCACGATTACCGGACAAGAAATTGTGCAATCCACATATACTTGTTCGGAGTCTAGGTGTTTTTGTGCATATGAATTGAATGTCTGCAAACCTCTCCTAACACATTTTTGAAGTATTTATTTTTCAGAAACGGCCAAATTAAACTACTGTATTTATTTATGCCGTGCCAGTACTGCACTAAATTTACTACACTGTCAAGTACACAACATTAACAGACATTACCAACTACTACAGACCATTAGCTCTACAGCACATCTTATTAAGCCAAGCGTCTGTCTGAAGTTACCATTAATTACTTTGTCTTGTACAACCAAAATGCAGAGCGTGCTTCGTATTTTATTTACTGGTGTAAAGGAAAATTAGGTTATAGTGAACTATAATAGTTTTAGTTTATTATGGAATCTAAGCTTTTTTGTGGTGAATAAAGTTGTCATTTGCGTATTTATGAGTTATCCTGGTAAATTTTATGTAGAATTAAATGTGATTCTAAAACTTAAAATCAAGATAAAACTAAAAGAGTATCTTTTGCAGGTATAAAATCAAAAAATAATCAGAATTTCGGTGAAACGGTTTCCTATTTGAACAAAGAATACTGGTCTGTAACTCTACCATTGCTGGACAAAAGGTCAGATTTCAGATTACAATTTATTTTTAAAATAAAAGTTTCCTCATGTTTTCCTTCACAAAAATACATAGAAAAGTCACATTGGTATTACACGACTCACTAGAGTCACTAGTTAAAATATATTTCTAAACCCTATCTATCTATCACTGCATGCAAGTGTGTAGAAGTCTTTAATTTAAAAACCAGTCTCGATTTCAGTCTAGCTTAAACCACGTAAGCGTTTAGTCTAGGAGCTTGATTGGAAATGTTTTAGCTATCTGATCTGATCTAGCGATTTTATTCTGCTGAGCAAGCACTTTAGATTAGACAGTGAACAATCTTCTATTATTTTTCTAAAGTAAACGGAAGAACGTTCTTGGTATTACCACAGTCTAAATATATTATTTAGACTGTGGTATTACATTACATTGAATTTTGTAAAGGTTCTATTGTTTGTCACCTACAACTGTTGTTACTGGACCATACCTAATGCAATAGTGTAGGTACAATGACATTTCTTAATCTAATATATAAAATTCTCGTGTCACAGTTTTCGTTGCCATACTCCTCCGAATCGGTTTGACCGATTCTCTTGAAATTTTGTATATGCGTTCGGCAGGTCTGAGAATCGGCCAACATCTATTTTTCATTCCTTTTTTGTTTTCGCGAACGAAGTCGCGGGCAACAGCTAGTTCAAGATAAATTTATACGACATTATATTAATGACATAAATTAAACATTATTTTTATACCTACTATTATAATTTCGTTACTAGGAATGTTGATTATTCTATTTTGGTATGATTACTCATTGTATAGTAGGTACAACTGTCAATAAGTTATTGGTAGGCCTCTTGTTTTACGTGAGGTTAAACCATTTCTAAGACTGACACTTGTGAGAGATAGAGACGCCGTTCTACGCCGTATAGTGCTCTGTCTCGCTTACACACCTGCTACAGTCTTACTTAAAAAGGTTGTGGTAGGTCCCTTGACCTTATTACAAACGAAACGTGATCGTCACATTATTTGAATAGCCAATTGTTTTAGTTAATATATTTAAATGACACCTGTACCCTGTATTATGTACGTCTAAAGTAGCTCTGATGCGGTTGTGGGACAGAGACAACGATTTGTGAAGTGTATAGCGCTGTCCCTCTTTCACAATGACGGCCTATCTTTAACAACTCAGTACAGGGTAATGATAATCTATTAAAGTCTTCGTGACAAAAGGTTATAGGAGGTAGAAATTATTATTATTAGAAGACATTTGACGTCGAAGTGTTGAATTAAAAAAACATCTTTATGTCGACGCAGTAAAGTTGATTTTTGTATGGCAGGGTTACTTCCTTATTGGTATACGCCTTATACTTGTCTTTGTTCTACTTGCCCTTACTAACTGAAGGGACGGATGATAATATCATGAACTAAAAACCAGCAATTTACTATACCAACAAATAAAACATTAACGCGTATTGGCCCTAGCATTGATATTAAAAATTTCCAAGTGCGCAATAAAATTATGAATGAACAGACATTTAAAAATAAACTGTGTGATTGGCTTCTTATTAGCAACACTTCAAACATTTTATTTAAATAAGATTTGAATTCAAGGTCTAATATAACGTCAGTGTGAAGGCCGCTTTATATTGCGCCACTGTTAACAGTTAGTCGTTTAGTGATTGATCGGTAATTTCAACGCGTTTCTCACAGCCCGGCTAGCTCAGTCGGTAGAGCATGAGACTCTTAATCTCAGGGTCGTGGGTTCGAGCCCCACGTTGGGCGCGATCTTTTTGCATCTTTTACAAAAGTTTTAAGCTTTATTTAAACAAAATTTCTAATTGTTTTCAATTATAAAAACAAATAAAAATCTTACCTGCAATTTTCCTCTCTCGCATTTTTCTCCATAGTTGTTCAGCTTTTCTCATAGGCCAGTTCTCGACCTTAGCACTGAAGCTTCTGAAGAATTTATATTCTTTGAAATGAGACATTCTTCTTTCCATCTTGCTTGGTCCATGGCCTGGTGGCGGCGGCGACGGCGCCTTTGGCGTAGTAGACGGCGAAGCGGCCATTTTAACGTACTTTCTATTCAAATTTTAAATTTCGACTACTAAATTCGGATTCTATACTGGCCCCGAATTCAAATTTTAAATTTCCATTTCATAACCAATTTATTTTTCAACACTACCGTTTCCATTTTCTAATTTCGAATGATTTGAAATATTTAAATATTATTTTCTCAAAATATGTTTTTTATTACTTTTATTTTATGAATAATTTAAATTTAATAATTTATTTTAAAGATGTTTATTATTACTTCACTTATAACTTGAACTAATCTAAACACTTAGTAGGAATAGTTTCCAATTTCGCCAAGTGTTTTCTTTAATTAACCTGAAACAAAGAAAAACAAAATTTATTCATCATGTCTTTTATCGTCGGTTGTACCTACTACAATTTTGATCAAATTTGGTATGGAGTTAGCTGACACCCTGGATTAACACAGGCCACTTTTAACCGACTGCTTCATAGGAGGGTAATGTGTTTTGCAGCTAGAAATCGACATTCGTGCGGGCGACGTCGCATGTAACAGCTAATTAATCATAAATCTTTATTTTGCTGACCTATCAAAAATACATAACCTCACCTCCCGCGAATCGGTCGAATAAAAACGTTACCCAATCCATCACTAATCGGGAAATATTGATTCATTGTTTTTCCTATCAACACTGTCATTCGTTGATTGAACGAAGATTCAGCAATACATTACCGATAGTCGCGTGGACTGACGGTTTTACGTCAACCGTCTTTCGTTGTGATTGATTACTACAATTACTAGTGATAGAGAATTAATGAGGTTTAACTAATACGTTTAATATGTTAGCAGGATTACGTATTTGTTGTTTACTTGTTTTCGCTTGCGGCTCTGTCTGCGTCGAAGTGTTGAGGCTAAAAAGTTGCCTTCGTTCTATCATGATTTCTAAGCTATCGCTATGCTAAATTTTATCACATGCGGTTTTTGAGTGGTTTAGCTATATTAGCGTAACTTACAAATAAAGCAAATTGGAACACCAATAATATCACTTATTATTTTAATTTTCGAATAGCGTCGTATTAGTAGTAAAAATAAGTATTTAATACGGTTAAATTGAGAAAACTCATTTTTGAAGTCGGTTATAGATAATAAATTATCAAGACACACGGCAGTGTGTCCGCCAAGTTCGAGCAACAAAGCGACACACCGGCCGTGGGTTATATTACACGAACCATTTCGGGCCAATTTCGACCCCCCTCTAACTCAAAATCTATTTTACTTACGCATATCAAATTTCTAGTATCTGTTGAGACCCCCTTATTTATCTAAAATACAAAATTTCATTAATATACCTATTGTAGGTCTTGAGATATTAACGTCAGAAAATCGCTATTTTTACTATACACTCACTGACTCACTCACTCACTCACTCACTCACTCATCAAAAACCTAGACCACTTCCAATGGTCGTATTGACTTGAAATTTGGCATGGAGGTAGGTCTTTAGGTCCAGGTAAAGGGAAAAATCTGAAAATGGTCAAGTGTGAGTCGGTTTCAAAAATAATGAAGGTGTAAATTTACACCCCTAAGGAACTAAAACGAACTAAATTTATTTATATCTATATTATATATCTTTAAATGGTCGTACCGACCTGAAAATCGGTACGAAGGTTTGTATTTAGTCAAAGTAAAGTAAAAATCTAAAAAGCGGCCAAGTGTGAGTCACTTTCGAAAATAATGAATGTGTAACTTTGATCCACTATAACTATGGAGTGAAAATGAATAAATAATAAGTAAGTAGGTACTTATTTAAGTTGGTACCTACAATTATACTCATATAGATTGTTGATAAATGCACCCGACACATGACAAACCTCTCTGTTTGTCTGTCGCGGAAATCAAATCTGCGATGACATACGGCGTGCAAAGCAGGGTCACTACCAAACCAATACCTATGCGCTGAATCCACGGTTAAAAATTCAAGAAAATAAAGTTGTCGGTCGGATTCGGATATTTTACTTAGCCACTCGTCAGTAAATGAGACATTTCCTTAACTAACTTAATCATAAGAAAAAAATGACAACCTTACAAAAATAAATGAAATCCCACCCAAAACATAAATGTAAAAGGCTGCCAAGTTCGATAATATGAGAATGCTTCGCCTATAAAAGAAGTGAGATCTGAATAAGTACCAAGTTCTATACACATACCTCAGGTAAAAATAGTTACAGGAATGCACACTTGGCAAGTTTATAATTATATAATTTTAGTATTTATTTTTCTAAAGAAAATTATATACTTGACTCATAGCGTTTAGTAGGTTTATAACAAGGTGTGTGAAAACTTGCCAAGTGGGCATTCCTGTAACTATTTTTACCTGAGGTATGTGTATAGAACTTGGTACTTATTCAGATCTCACTTCTTTTATAGGCGAAGCATTCTCATATTATCGAACTTGGCAGCCTTTTACATTTATGTTTTGGGTGGGATCTAATTTACGCACTTTATTTAAACTCATTATTTATATGTACAAAATGAATATTACATGAATCCAAGTTATTCAAAAACAAAACAACATTTACATAATATATTTTCATCACGCACAGAGATACCATTTACTTCAAAAAAGAATAAAACATTCGAAATTAGAACGCCCGGTGCACGCATTACAAATAATCAAATAAATATAATCGCATCAGAGAAAACCTTGTTCCATTCTTAAATTGGCGAGCGCCAGACTGGCTGGCGAGTGCTTTTGCAATTATTGCTAAGTAACTTTGTTGAAAATAAACCTAATGTATTTTATATTTTTTTGTTTTGAATTTATATTTTTGAGTAATTATTTATATTGAAGTGATAATAAATATTAAATTTTGGCTACAAATATTATTATAATTAATTATTTAATTTACAATAATGTATTGCTATTTTGTATTATGAGAAAATTTGGTATTTAATTCAAAATTAGAACCATTTTAATATTATTCTAAAATTAAATATAAAATACAAGGAATTAATCAAAATGGTTTATTACGATGATCTGCTATTCTGATCAAATTATGAATTGCCCTTTCATACCTATTTGATTCTATTGGGAATTTAAGGATTTCAGCTGAAACGTGATTTAATTCGAAATGGCTTCTTTTCATTCGATTGCTTTTTACGCAGTTATATGTAGATTTATTTAAGGTATTACGTATGCATTATTATTAAAGAATCACGCAATCGTTTGTAGGAGTAACATTACTTTTCATAAAAAAAAAAATGTTTTTTTGACGAAAATACTTAATATCTAAAATATGCTATGGGTAAAATCAAATTACAATGAGCTAATTTATTTTTAAATAAAGAAAAATGATGAAACACATATAACCGCGGGACTACAAAGTTATTAATTAATTAATATTTTTATTTATCTTAGACAATTAACACCACCACACACTACTTATCACCTTTCCACGTTAACATAATAATTTTCCCTCCATTACCTAACTATTTACTAGACCTCAACTCAAGTATGTAAGAGGTCATTATGCGAAAGGTCAATAAGGGTTTCACAAAGGTCAAAGTTCGGTTACATCTAATTGTGGAGTGGAATATTTTTAGCTGTCTACAGCAAAGCCTTTTAACAGTAAATTAGTATTTTTAGAGGTCTGAACCGGGGTCAGATAAGGGTTCATGGGAAGATAGTTAATTATACACAAATAAGTACATTACATAGTACAAAACAAAGTCACTTCCCGCGCTGTCTGTCCTTGATTATGTATGCTTATAGTCCAACAAATCTAAGAAGTACCGTTTGACAGTTATGACAAATAGGATAATAGGGTTGGGAGTAAAAAAATCGATTACTATAATATCAGAATTTTAAGAGATCAATTGTCATAATATGAAATAAAAGTAATGTTTAGGATATTTTATTTATACACTACTAGTACTAGAATCGTCATCGTCTTCGTCATCATCGTCATTTAAATTAATGAATAGTTGATTATCTACGAAATCATCAAAGTGTACGTCTCTGTCGAAGTCGTAATTTATTTTAGGGTACCTATGTATTAAGTTCATAATGCGGTCGCGCAGTAACGTGTCGTCAATTGATAATTTGAAAAAAATACATTCGATTTTTCGTATATGTAATCGATTATTTCGCATACAAGTGTATCTGAAGAGTCACAACACTACAAGCAGTGACCTAACTACGTGACTTTGCAATGAGGTCAAAAATAGAACTATTAAAAATTATTTACTATGTAAATATGTATTATTTTGCTTTGTTTGAAAGTTTTCAATTAAATTAGGATATTAAAAATTGTAAATTTTTAGATACAATAATAAAATCTTTCTATATTCATGGTTTTATGATAAAGGTTGTCGAAACTGAGTATTGTACGCATGAACAAAGTTGTTTCGGTTTGAAAATGATGAAACGTCAAACGGTACTTCTTAGATTTGTTGGACTATAGATATTTAAAACCACGCAATGGATTTTGACGTGGTTTTTAATAGATAGAATTAAAAAAAAGGAAGGCTTTAAGAGTTGTTGGTTGGCCCCTTGAGGAATTCTTGCCTTTCTAGCAAAATTTCAGCGTTTTCTATTCACATTAACGATTACTAGCGATTGTAAAAATGTTACTTGGGTGGAGGATCTGGATTGCTTCAGGCATTCATTCTACTGTTCTACATTGTATAATTATAAAATTATAAATAAAAAAAATCTCCAAACATAAACAAAAATCGTTACAATATTACGTAAAACCAACCAGCTACAACTGTAACTGTAAAATAAACAGCACCTTTTCATTTGATTAATGGTGTTGTAAAAGATTAACTATTTGAGTAAATTAAAATCAAAGATAAAAGGAACGGCTCTGACCTAATCTTTTACAAGACGAGGATTGATGAACCTCTTCTAATTGTATATTTGTAATGTATAATTTAGTTAAAGAAAAGCTTCTACTTTAACAGCAATATAGTCTAGCAGTTTTACCTGCAATAACATTACTCTGACGCAGTCGGTTAAACAGTAGCCTATGTGTTAATCCACAGACTAACAGATGTAGGGTAAAGACAAATTGAGTATTTGACTAACACTAAAATTTGTTCACCTAATGGCCTAGATGCGAATACTGTGATTGAAGTACAGCCCAAATGTATACGTCCTCTTTTGTCTAATAATGCATCATGTGTTTTTTGTTTATTATAAATAAATTAGTAAAACAAACTGATTACTTTAGACAGATTTTCAAAAAACATTTCTTACGTATTTTTTCTTTTAAATTAACGTTTGTTAATTGCTAGATCTTTTCTTTTTCATGGTTATTACATTATATTCCGACTACCCAAAAGCTAGCTAGATCGTTTTCAATCTACTTTCACAGTTTTCAAGTAACACCAAGCAATATCAAAGCGCTATAGACGAAAAAGGTTTTTTGAACCAAAATTTTCCAAACGTTTTCCTTTCATAAAAGCCATCTGCAACAAAAACAAAATTCAACCAAATTTTCTTTCAGCTGGTTTTTGCGTGTATATTTTTGACTTGAGTATGTGGGATAATAAATTGAGTTAACTGACAGAGAAGGCTTTTAGGTAAATTACGAGGAACATACTCGCATGATACCAGTTGCGAAATCATGTTATTGACGCTCGATATATCGTGTTTTCCAAAAAGGTTTTAATAGGTACCTACTCTGTTTACTAAGATTCTTTTTAGTTATTTTAAGGTAATGTGTAACTTTGTAATCGTATTTGCGGAGGTCGTATGTATTAATGCTTAATATTTTAGTATGTTTTAGTGTGTTAATTTTGTCATCTCACACATAAAGCCCTAGACACAAGGAAAGTAACGTGAACTAACATATTTGAAACAGCGGAACCTAAAATCACCAACCAAAGAATAAATAAGCAATTGAATCATCAAAATTCAACAAATAAAAAATAAATATCAATCACAAAATGAATAAATAAGAATAATTAATCGAATATTCAATTTAATTTATTCGAAGTCCAAACATTTATTTAAATATTCAATTTAAATGAATTCTTAAGTCCTTCATCCTGCATAACAATTTTTGTTATGTAAATGAAATTAAATAAGTGGGTCACGGTCGACGGGACTTCAACTTGTATTTAAAGGGACTTAGAATATACAATGCCGAGTTTTTGGACTTGAGGTAAATTAATTATTCAGATTTCTTTTTTAAATAGAGGTGCGGTAGACCTCAGTGCGGTTTAAAAAAGGTATAAAGGTCTTGTCGTTAATGTGAGGCTTTATTATTCTTTCGTTGAGGTTTTTCTTGTATGCTGAAATTTGCGGTAAATTACACGTTGTAGGAAATTCAACTTAGCGCGATTGAAAAATGATTTCATTTTCAATAATTTTGAATTTTACTGCACTTATCAAGATTAGAGACTTTTAAATATTGACTTATTTTTAGACCGTAATTTTTTTTCGTCTACTAATTTGCATTCTGCGTTATTGTTACTCTTCTATAAACATTCTAAGTACATCGTTTTACTTTGTATCCAAAAGATTGCAAATAGCTCATTTTTTATTCAGCTACGTTTTTTATGTGTGTTTATATATTTACGACATACGATGTATTTCCCTGGAGGATACGTAACGTTGCATACCGACATTTTTACAACACCTGGTTCTTTACGTCCACGTCTCAAAGTAACATTATTGCAGGTGTGGAAGCGTGATAGTGCACTACACGTCGTAGAGTGGCGTCTCTCTTCCACAACTGCATCAGTTTAACTTGAGAAGATGGTAGGCTTTAAAACCTTATCTATGTTTGTTAGTTAATATATTCATATTAACATTGTAAATAAGAAGGCTACTCTGTCTATCTATCTGTCATGTTGCCGTAATCGATTTTAATAAAATACTGTACAAAGATAGTTGGTCTTAAGAACAGGCCATTTTTAGTTTCGTTGTAACTGACACTCACATAAACGAAACCCGGGGACAAAATCTTGTATATAAACCTTGTGCTGACCCTCCCTAACTTCGAAAAGGTACAATGCAGATATATTATGTGACTCTTGAAAAACTAATTGCGTAGTTTTAAAGATCTAAGCATACATTGGGAGAGACATTAAGAACCGACTTCATTTTATACTATGTAGTGATATATATGTACAGTATGTATCAGTCTATATAATCCTCATAAATATTTAAATCCTTTGTGAAAGTCAATCCTTGAAAGTCTAAGCGCCTATTAAGCCAGTGCGCAAATTGGAAGCTGCCAATTCGAAATTACAAGCTTTGTAATAATACCCCTGGATTACAAATAAACGTTACACGCGTCGTGTAAAAACATTCAGAAATGTAGGAAAAATGCTGTCAACTGACAAAAAAGAGTGGAAATGCCATGTTTATATTTTTGCTAGGGATAAACAGGGCATGGAAAGGGAGACCGTTTATATTTTTGTTGCTTTAAAAAAAACGACTCCTGCACTAAGGAATTGAATTCATTGAAACTTCATACTGAATTTCATCAAAATTGCTCTAGCCGTTTAAGCGTGAAAGAGTAACAAACATTCTTACAAACTTACGCATTTGTTATATTAGATACCTACACACTTCACATTCACCCTATGAGGTTAATCTTTACTACATCAGAAAATAGATATTTTTTCCGCACGTGTCTCTCTGTTTATCTTATTATAATTATATTTTGTTCTCTTTCTATCTTGGCTATCGTGTGGTGACGGCAATAACACAGTGTAATAATATAAATAGTATGAAGTCTTCATTCGAACGACATTCGAACCTATGCTATTGGATTATGACATGACCGTGGTATGATACAGTCGCGAGCGTGTCGCAGTAACTAACGGACGGTGTGTTGATGATGTAATTAAAATACTGTAGGTGAGCAGCCCTATCGCTATCACCACCACGCGACTGTAGGCAATTACGCTTTAGAAACGCCCGAGTTATACTGCTGTATGTATTTATTCTGTGGCAAAAACCTACCCTATGTCCTTTCTAAGCCCTAACGCTTCTTTCCGTGTAAATGTTAGAGACTGACACATAGACATCAGTATACATGTATGTATGTAATATGTGGAAAAATATATACCCTCGCATTTCTGTGTAATTTCAACCGAGCATAAAGTGTCGATACTAAAATGGAATACATAGAGAAAGTATCGGTATTTTATCCATAATTATATTCCATTTGAGTAAAACTTATCTAGCAAGTTCTTCTACTTCAATGAAAATATAAGAGTAACCTTTCAACACAAAATTTTAATACAGTTACTCATTTGTTGAATCAAAAACTACATTTATCAAATACAAAAACTTCAAGACCACAAAAAATGCGTAAAAATGAAAAATATTAAAAGGAAAAAAACCCCAAAAGTATTCAGTAACATTCGCATGAACAATGAGAAATGCCATCACAGATTAAGCCGACAGACGCACCAATCCCCATTATTATGTTAAAAACGTACGTTAAGTGAAACGCAAAGAAAGAAAGAAAATGTCAAGGATTTTCAGAAAATATGCTCAAGGATTTTTTTATTTTTCTGTCATTGTGAAGATATTCTTTTTGTAATGTTTTTTTTTTCTGGTTGTGGACAAAAAATAATTGTTTTTTGAGGGTTAACTCATAGTAATCATACAAATAAACAAGTTTTCTACCACTTCATAACCTTTAGAAACATTATAACAAAAATCACAGTTTTAGTATTTGGAATAACTTAAGTAAATTACATGTATTGTAATTCTTTGTCTGTTTCGCTGTCATTGCTAAACCGCTGAAATTATTGAGTTTATAAAAAGTATGACGAAAGCTAGAGTTAAGAACGAAGTACAGTAAAAAATCACCCCTATATGTCTAACGAGACTATCAAGAGACAAATAGACATTTTAGTACATCACTTAGCTAGGTTTCTTTCTAATATACGGCTGAAGACTGAGAGCCTACTTTTTCCTCAACAACTGGTATCAAAGCGGTCAAAATTTCGCAGCAATACCTAGTGCAAAATACACATATTCACTAATGGACTTATAAACTTCAAGTCCATTATATTTCTATTGCCACATAATCGCAGGTAAGTGCACACTGCATACTGAACACGTTAATGCAGTTTCGCTACAGTTTTATGAGCTATAAGTTTTCTGACGCAGAACAGGGGAAATTAATGGAGGTGGGATTATATTGATTTATACTTAAAGGATTCTGTGTAGCTTAGGGCCTCTTCTCCTTTAGAATGACATTTTAGAACCGCGCTACTAGACTAGAGTCAGTGACGTTTTGAAAGTGCCTGAGAAGGCCTAATCGAAATAAAAAAAACTTTTTGATTTTTATTTTGCTCTAGACAAGTCACATTTCTCCAAACGCTAACGTTGATTAAATAACTCCAATGTATTGAACTGACATGTCAAAGTCACTTCAATTTGGTAATGAATGTCATCCCCATACATTTGAAGTTTTCTATTCTATGTAACATTGTCTTAGCCAGATATGGCAAAACAATGGCATGCAGCACAATATTTTGTGTATGTCTCTAATCGCTAAATTCATTATTCACAAATAGAATGTGTTCTTTACCTTGTAAAAAGATAACTGTGCCCTAAGGGAGCATTCTTTTGGACACAGGGTCACGTCCATAACTAAAGTATTTTTTAAAAGGCATACCTACTGATACTTGAAGGTTTACTATTTCTGGTCTAGGGCCTTAGGAAATTTGGAGCCAGACCTTAACCGATTGGGACACCAATAAAAAAAAATGTTACATATTACCTTAGTATTAAATAACGCCTTCATACACGTCTTCCCAAAAATAATATATCTTCATAAAAGTGTCCTTGTCTACTATGTACGATATTTTCTCTTTTATTTTCCTTATTTTACTTCACGTGTACACAAGCTTGACTATTCGCTATTTAATAATGTATTTCACTTAACCCTCGGGAAAATTCACGTACCTAATTACTTGACTGCCCAAAATGAAGTATAATATTGTTATGAATGTATAATGTACTCATTTGTCGTTACGTTTAACTTTTTTATCTCTATTTGTAGCTACCATTATTACTAATGTTACACGATAAACTACATATAATATGATAATAATACATTCCACGACTTTCATACAACGCCATCTAGCCTCAAACTAAACAGAGCTTGTATTATGAGTAGGTATACTAGACAACTGATAATCATACTTATATACTTCTAAATACATACATAATATTATTATAGATAAATTACACCCAGGCACAGAACAAATAATTGTGCTCATCATACAAACATTTTTTCTGGGTGGGACTAGAACCCTCGTAATTATATACCTCTGGTATAGAAGTCAGGGCCACTAACCACTACACCAACAGGCCAGTCAAATTGCGTTGTATGTAACAGCGTTATTCTTCTACAGCGGCAGAAGTAAGAGCCTTGTTGTCAAATTCTAACTATCTAACTAGATTATTAAGACTACAGAATTAGAGTGGTTTTGCTGATAGAATCCCTCAAATGTATTTCAAAAGTCAAAGTAACGTAACTTTTCGAAAAGTTTTGTAATTTCTGTATTTATGACTAAACTTATGTAACTAAAAAAATTACATATTTACAAAGCGTCGAAAAAAATATCCTCATCTCCTTCAATGGCGGGAAACGTGCCCAGGAGACTGGCCGCATTACCACGCTGAATGGCAATACCAATTCTTTGCGCGAAATACAGTCCAGCCCCCTGATCACGGGTGGAGTCGACCAAGCGCTTAACGAGTTCCTTATACAGAGCTCGTGCACCCGGTCCCCATGGCCCAAGCGTTTCAACCCCAAAGGGCTCAAAAATATAATTGCCCGTAAGGTTATTATATTTTCGTCGCTTTAGGGTTTCCGCAGCTCCAGCAGCAGCGCCGGGCGCGACCGCCGAACTTAGAACATGGGACGGCGCAAGGGTGTCGACGCACGTTGCGTCCCACACCAAAGGCCGGCCCAATTTCCAGGGAAGTAAAGACATTCCGTCAGGTCTCTTACCATCGCTGCGCACCAAACCGTTCGGTTCTAGAACAGCAGATACACCAGCAGTGACAAGAGCACGACGAATAATGTCATTAATACTTGCGTGTCGCGGTATGCGCCCCGCGCTCCTGCCGCAGGACAAGCCATGATGGCCAAGGCAGTCGACTCTTTCACTGCATTGACAGAGATGAGACACGACACATGGTACACCTAATCGCAAGCTAACGGCGAGCCTGAAAGTATTGTTGTCCAACATCGTACCGACGTTGGTTGACGGAAGTGCCTGTAACCAGAGACCCGATTCCCATTCTCCCACAGCCAAAAGACGAGTGCGCTCTGCAGTATTGATTGACGTATCAATTAATTCATTCCGTATCAAACTACAAAGCGGCACGTCCCACTGTCTCTGGGAAGAACGTTGTTCGGGAAGATCCGAGCCCGGGCAAGACAATTTCCAGCTATTTACTGCCTCGGTCATGCAAAGAATCTGAAAATCAACCAGAGAAGACCCTAAGATTTCTCTGGTCAATTTCTCAGTGCTATGGACCGAAGACAGAAACGCTGGTAAACTTAGGCTGGAAACTTTACGGATACCTAAGCCACCGAAACGTATCGGCAATGTAGCCTGGGACCAAACTCGGTCAGCCAAAGGCACATTGAAGATCGACGTTAAGGTGGACTGTATAATTTGGTCGACTTTTTCGAGAAGGTGTGAATGTTTCCAGAGCGGGGAAGCGCGGAGAAAATATATGAATTTTGGACCAAAACAACAAAAACGTATCAAAGTTATGGCCGAATGTAGAGAAATTTTAAAAAGTCTATCCGAAATTGACTGAAAGTTTTGAATTTTATCATCAATAAATTTGTTATAGGGTTCTTCTAAAATTTGGGATCCTAGAAGGCGAAGTGAGGATTCATCGACGACTTTAATTTCGGGGGCAATCGAATGGATTTTTTGCAAAACCAAATCTCTATCTAACAATGATAAATCATGAGGGATACATATTTCACATTTATCAGTGTTTAAAGAGAGGCCAATTGAATTTAGACGATTTTTTAAAGTTATAAAGTCTTCGACAACTGTACTGATATCGCCTCCTAGGGTTCCGTCATCTAGATACCATGCATTAAATTTGGATTTCAAATGTCTAATTATTGGGTGTAAGGCTAGGCTAAAAATGACCGGCCCGAGAGGATCACCTTGTTGGCAACCAACGGAGGAATTTAAAAGGTGTTCTTTAAAAACTAATTTAGATGGATTTCTGTAACATTGCCACAGAAAACTGTAAATTTTTGGGGTTTCACTTTTAACTTCTGCCAACAAAGTATCTCTGTTAACGGAGTTAAAGGCATTTTTAATGTCAACTTTGAGAACAACCTCAATTTCTGTACATTTCATGATTTGATTTTTGCCTTATCAGCTAAAAATTCTTTGTTTCTGTTTTAAGAATGTTAGACGCGCAATTTCTCCTAAAATTGCAATACACGGTGAACGATCGTAGATAATAAGGTAGGTACACGAAAAATGGATCGAAACTTGATTGAAGTCCAAACACAGTCTTTTTCGTCTGAACGAACTGTAGGCGAAAAATAAAATGAGTGCTCTTTATGTAAACGTCAAAAAGTAAGATTGAAATTTGAATGACATGACAATTTGAATTAAGATCTGACACTTCTAAAAAAAATATTTTGTAGTTCATTCATGATAAATGTGTGTTTAATAGATTTCTATTAAAATTTGTAAGATATTTTTTTCACTAAGTTTTTTCTTTATTTATGACTAGCTTATTGCCGCTACTTTGCCCTCGTTTAAGTCGGTAACAACCTCTTATGCATAAAAACTAGCCTATATACATAGTTCCAGCTAACTGCATTCCGTATTCAATCAAAATTGATTTAGTAATTTAATTGTAGAAGTAACAAATATTTACACATACATAAACGCTTACATACTTTCACCTATACGTGTATAGTAGGATATCATTCGGTTTTTCAACATCAGAATCAATCAGAAGAAATTTTTGCGTGCCCGACAGAGTCCATATTGATCTTAACTTGTTTATTTTTTACCATCTCTGTAACATATGTTATGGAATGCAATCAATAATTGAGCATTTACTGTCTTATTAATATTCAATTAGTAGACCAACGTTTGCATTAAGCTTGTCGCTCACTATGCTAACACTATCACTAATGCTAATTACATACGATCAATCTAACATAATGTTATCAGCCTACAGCGTTATATCAATACATATACATTGACTGGCCTGTTGGTCTAGTGGTTAGTAGCCCTGACTGCTATACCGGAGGTCGTGGGTTCGATCCTCACCCAGGAATAATGTTTGTGTGATGACCACGATCATTTGTTCTGATCATTTGGTTTGTCTGAGTGTAATTTATCTATAATATGTAAGTATTTTGAAATATATTATACGTATGATTATTAGTTGTCTAGAACTCATAACACAAGCTACTTAGTATGTTTAAATTGAGACTAGATAGCGTTGTATTCATTTTGAAGATCATTTATTTACTTTTTCGCTTCCCGCGTCTGTCTGTCTGTATGTACGCTTTGATCCTGAAAATTACGCAATGAATTTCAATGCAGTTTTCTCAAAGAATGTTTTAGGAGAAATGTTTGTAAGTATAATACACCAGTATTGCATCGCGTTTAGTCAGTGATATAATAACAATAGCAGACATCAGAATGATGATGATGCCTTTGTTTTATTATTAATTATACCCTCTGCTATGCATTATAATACTGACAATAATCACCTTATTGTCAATTATATCGTTTGTGCTGTGTCAATATTATTTCGCCTATACAAGAGGTCATAAAATAAAACATTCATTTATTTATTTATGAATATCATTCATAAATAAATAAATGAATGTTTTATAAAATAGAGTTCATAAACTTCCTGTTTTGTTTTAAATAGTTTTTGCTTGAATGCAAAATGGACATCTTTGTATCGTACAAATGTATCCTCATGAAGTAGAAAATTACTAATAATAATTTTCTTGCTACTGTTACTAAGCTTTTTAGTAAGAACTTATTAGTATGATAATCCTTTTAGCCGTTTTTCTTGTTTCGCGAAGTCTTTTAAGGGAAATTTCTGTTTAATTTAGAAGTACGAGGAGACTGACACCCACGTCTTACGACCCTCATTAATTTTGTTAATAAATAATATTATATTATTTTGAAGATACTGTTTTTGCGTATTTTAAGTGTAGAAAATAATATTAGGGTTTTTTTTTTACTTTAAAATTATTCTTAAACGTGCCATAGATGGAATGAAAAAAAGGATTCTGAGTTTTTGTTGAATGCAACCCGTACGTATTAGTTTTGAGTAAAAAAAGATGTTTTCAAACTAAGTATGGAAAAGATTGCGTTTTCTTTTTTATATTTTAGATTTAATGAAATACCGAATAGAATATTATGTGCGTATTATAATCATTTTGTCTATGCTAGGAGAAAAGTAGACCTATTTAATTGCAATAGCTGTTTCAAGAAACATGTTTTTAGTTAGTTTTCCTTTATATTTCTCCGAACGAATTTCCATAAGAGAGTCAAAATAAACCTTTAGCGAACCAGACGAGAAAAGCATCTAAAATAAATATTATTCTAACCTGAATTAAAAACCTGCTTCAATATAATATAAGCAAGGTCGAAACGATAATTGCAGTAAATCTTAACACAAATAACAGTCGGATTCAATTGAAAAGAAAAAACAGTTCATAAATAAAAATAATTTACTCACCTCACTATATGTCTTTCAATACAACACTAACACATACACATCACTACACACACATATTTACAAAAAAAAACACTTAAATTTATCGATGAAAAGTTGTATCGTAATTTTAATGGAGCGCGTACGAAAAACCGTCCAAACCAGTCACGAGAATCTACAGGTCTGATCACGACGGCATAGAATTTCCCGCTCCAGGGAAAGAAAGAGACAACTCTACCTTCCCTGAATAAGCCAGAGAGAGACGGCGTTTTTCTCTCAGCTTCCCATCTGCGGAAAAGCTCGCGAATACAGAAGATACAGTGAATGCGCTGTTGTATAGAAATTCGCTACATCGTCGATAGCGTTTGTTAAATTAATAATTCATCCAATGTTTGTTCTACTTTTGCTCTACATTGTTTTAAAAGTAATGTTTGCGTTAAAACAGGTGTTTTTTTTTAAACACTTATAGCGATTTTAGTTTCGAGGCTTTTGATATTCATAACAAAGCTGTTTTTAAGCGTATACTGGAATCTTGCATGCTTATCTTAGGCATTGTTTTAAATGTATTTTCTTAGATCCTAATTAGGTTATAACAACAATCTTTCAACTTTTACTCTATTAAAATAAGGATGTTTTTTGATACTCATTCAAAAATGCTTTATTATGTAATTTTGGAACGTATTTTAAGATGAATAAAGTTTATTTTCACTATACCTACCTATAGTAAAACCTTTGTGGATACCAGTAGCTCAGTCATGGAGTTTTGCCAAATAAAACTGTTAATGGTTATTTGATGTGATTGCGTTTATTTTAAAGTGGAATATTAGTGGTGTTTTTTATAGTATTTTCATGAATAATCTGCCGTACTTGGAAACCAAATTGTGAGTTTAAAGAAACGAATTTAGAAAATAAGGCCAGGCGTCATCGTTTACTATTCGGTAAATATACATAAAAAAGAAACAAAAGATTCCTCCTCCTTTTTGAAGTCAGTTGAAAATAAAACGAAGGAATCGAGCTGTTAAAATGAGATGATAAATGAGTTTCATCAATCCAAATTGTTAATCGTTATAAAAAAATATGGCGTAAAAATTATAGTTTTAGTGTAAAATTATGTTAACCCTAAAAAAAACATCAAGACCGTTTATTTAAAGTAGGACCTCCTAACCGTTTTGTGTGCTTTTACTACGAGAGAAGATGCAGCACCCAATCTTTTAGTCTAAACTTATTTATACCAATCTATTTTTCATTCTGTTTACAAAAACTATAGATAATTAGGTAAATTTATTAATTAAACTTGCAATACTCGCCGCACAATCTTCATTTACAAGGGGTAAATACAAAAGAAACAGCTGTATACTATGTACGTACAGATACTGCAATGCGTCAATCATATTGTCACGAATTCTGCTTGGGTTCATAGTAAATAAATTCATTGATATTTTACACTGTAATTTATTTAATAGGTTAGTGAAAAGTATGAACAATTAGGTAGTAAAATTTGGCTGTCTAAATAATTTCATTTATGATCTTTACCATGTTCAAGTACGTGGTTAAAAAGAGACAGGTGCTATTTTACAAAGACGCATTTTTTTTGCGTCGAAATGACCAAATTAATTATAAAAATACAGAAAATTGAATAAAATATTTTATACAGGTAAATAATATTGTTTGTCAGATGTTTTTTTTTTTGTTGGAGGACAATATTTTTTTTCGGAAAGTAGGTAGGTACTTATTTGTGCTTTTTTTTAATGCAATTGTTTCACATATTACGAACTTGTATTTTCATAATAGGAAAGAGTTATAAGAGGATAAAATATTGTGTTAATTAGACGTTGTTAGACACGCCAGATATCACGTTTTTCCAGTCCATTTAAAAAAGTTATAAAATAACACCTATCTAATAAGACTACCTATTGAATACTGAAACTAAATCAACATAAATACAAGATGGAAACATTAAATACGTGACTGGCCTAACAATAAGGCCATTCCAGGCATTTCCAGGGCTAAGACCGTCATTTGTTTCTAATCCACAATCTGCTCGTTCTTGGAACACGGATGGCCAATTGGTATAGGTCACGACGGTATCATTGAGAACGTGATGTGGTCGTGTGTGGCAAACATTTGGTACCAATGTTTGGTTCAATTTTGGCCATGATCTTCAATGCGGACGGTGTTGCTTTTAAATGTTTTTAAGCTTTCGCGACTTATACTCATAGTTTAGACAACTAGTGGGTCTTATATGCGATATTGTTTGATATTTATTTTCTTTAGTGCTTGCTCCAGCTTAGCTACCAGCAAAACCCTGTAGAGTTCAGCTCTGACAGTGCCGTACTCTACATGACAATAATTCTATATAAACGATATATTTTTCAACACTCCTCAACCTCCCCACAACGCCATCAAGTTTCAAATTACGTATACGAGAGTAACTTCTGTTATGAGTATGTGAGAATGATGAGGAATATTTATTTATTTACAAAGTAAAGCAATTTTCATTAAACTATCAGTCATTGACATTCAATGACCTACAAAAAGCATCAAAATCTCTAGAACAAATATCGCCCGGTCATACAAATGCGTCCCCGGTGGGCTCTGAGTAATTCCCAGCGCAATTCACGCCTCGCCAGCCAACCAACTAACGTGAATTACTTAACATTGTAAATGGCTTTTTGATGACTAAAAATATACGAAAAGGTCTCGTGAATTTAAGGTTTTTGGATTCGTGTAAAACTGATGTCACAATTCTACTATTATTATTAACTCGAAAGTTTGTAAGTATGGATGGATGGATTGATGTTTGTTACTCTTTCACGTTTAAATGGTAGGATCAATATTCATTGGCATAAAGTTAGCTGACACTTTGAACTGACTGCATCAGAGAGAAGTAATGTTTTTGTAACTATAAGCGACATTCGCGTAGAAGTAGTCGCAGGTAACAGCTATTCGTGCATATAACACTGTCATCTGTAAGGCTTTCGACTAAACCTTGGAGCCAATATTGTAATTTTTTACGGAACTAGCTTTAAGCTCAAGGAAAGATAAGCTTTTTTGTAATGTAGTACATCCATGGTATAAAATTGGATAGTTAATCAAGTAGGTATGTCATAAGTCTCTAAGACTTAAGTTTTCCCCCTATCCATGCAAGCAAAACCGCGGACATTAACTAAGTACGTCATCCGTTTCCGTTCTATAATTTTCCCTTTACTTCCATCCACTTTCCACTTTAAAATCACAGCTACTTACAATCTAAATGAAAATGCAAGCTAGCTATTTGAACTATCATACTGAAAATAGGTGGCCTACAAAAACCTTTTTGCAACTAAAAATCTCGACCACATTTTCCGTAGCCATCAACGAGTAATAGAAACCCGTCAAAGTATTAGCAAGCTACGCAGAGTGCTACGTACGTAGGCGGCTGAAGGCTTTTCGTAGGCAATGTTAAAACTCGTAGCTAAATGCAGTTTATTTAATCCTACACTTTATTTTATGTTATTAAAGTAATTGACATTTACTTATATTTTAAGTAAGCTACTATCTTATCGCTCTTAGCGATAAGACCGCCCATTGTGGCACCATGTACTTCTACGTTTGTCTAATCTGTTTTTTCATGTGGTGTGCAATAAAGAATATTCTATCTATCTATCTATCTACTACATAATATTTAGGAAACGTTAAATAGATAAACTGTTAAAAGTAACTTTTATAATTATATTATGTATAACCCATGTATAATTATGGCCAATATTGCAATGTTTCTGCCCAATCTCACTACGACAATGCGATTTCGTTCCATGTATGCGCGACCATTAATAACAACACCGTACATTCCGAAAGCCAACACTAGTTGTTATCACACATAGGGTGTGTCCAGATCTGACGAATGCGCTGTTCGCGTGACACTGCTGTAACAATTATGTTTACATGTTACATGTTCGCACCCTGTACGTGTGCATCAAACAAGCATTTTATAGGTAGAACGCGAGATTCACACAATTTGTTATTCTTTAGTTGCTCTCGCGCCTCAAGACTCGTCTCGATGTATCTAGTGTTACAAGCGCGGGGTGCACAGAGACGCTGAGAGCTATCGCTGACGAATCGAGAAGTCAAAGTCACAGCATTTGACAAAAAAGGATGTCATTCCTATATTGTTAAAATTTTCTGTTCGATTTCGAATGGAGAGCGCATGCTATAAATTTTTTCGTCAAATCTGAACAAACCTTTAGGCAACTACCTACAGTTAAAACACAAAATTCCTTGAAACGCCAAGAAATTTTATGTAACTCTTTTAAAGCCGCTTACTGTTATTTCATATAGTCATCTGTCTTTTGCGCCTCAGGGCTTATAGCGATTGTCTAGCATTTGTTTGATCTGATTGTGTATTGGAGTCTTCAGTCAGCGAAAATTGTAATAGAAGGGATTGTGGAGAATTTAGAAACGTAAGAGAATCTCGTGATTTAGAAAAAGTTTTTAAGATGTTTTGTGGATGAACTGTTTTTATATTATTGTCAAAAATGTTTGGTAGTAAAAATTTAAAAGTTTTACGTACAATTTAGTTAAATAAGCATCGTGTAAGTAATGCTATTTGTCCACCGACTTCAAAAAGGAGGAGGTTCTCAATTCGTCATCTTATGTGTTTTCACCAAGTACTTAAAGACGCCGGGAGCATCGTTGTCAAAACACACAACTCCATACATAAGGTAAATATTCAACCTACTATTTTGGCACCGACTTTAGTCAGTACCTAGGGGATATGATAATAATTATCTTTTGTTATTAAGAATTTTCAAGTTCTTAGTGCCGCTGTTTTCGAAGTCGGTTTTACTTTTGTATCAAATTAATATATATTTTTATGCCTCCTATTCTAGATTTTAGGTAGAAACAATGACCTTGGATAATGAGACAGAAATCATGAAAAAATACACATTCTTTTACTTTCATAGTAAAAATACACAGCTACTACATAAATATAGAGGTATAATTCCTCATACATTTTAAAAAGCTCATAACACGGAGGTCAAAGCTTCCGAGGTCCGGTCCGCAAAACAATATGAAAACAAAAATGGAGGCTATTTATAATTCATGTTTTTCCGAACTGGTTCCATTCAACAAAAACAACAACAGTTCGATGTAAAATTAAACAAAGGTCATATCGATATTGGAAATATAACAGCCTTTTCCCGCGACTTTGCCCACGTGAATGTTCGTTACAGTTGCAAAAACCTTTTCCCCTCAAACGCAGTCGGTTAAAAAGTAGCTTAAGTATTACCCCGGCCTGTCACTTAACTCCATACCTAATTTCATCAAAATTTTCTAGCTGAGAAAGAGTAACAAACATCCATACTTACAAACTTTCGCATTTGTAATATTAGTAGGAAGTATAAATTCACGACAGTTAAACTGGGATAATTATCAGAAATGAAAAGGATTTCTCAGGGACAGTAGCTAAAAGTAAAACTGTTGCTGTTGTGGAAACGTGACAGTACATCTTTCTTTAAGACTGGGCGCCAGTAAGAGTAAGCCTCAGATAGTTATCTTATTAAAATTTGGTACAGCTCGCGGACAGACAGACGATCGTTTAGCAGAGGTTGAAATAAAGTCATCTTGTCTAAAGTAGCTTGTGTTATGAGTATTAGATGAAAACAAACTTTCTTACTTACTTAGTGAGACTATATTATTTTTTAAGAACTGCATTGTACACCTATGTTCAAGCAAATTAATTATTTCGTGCTACGAATTCTACGGGCTACGAATCAAACGTGCTACGAATCCAATGCTACGAATCAAACGTGCTACGAATCCCATGCTACGAATCCCATGCTACGAATTATACGTGCTACGAATCCCATGCTACGAATCCCAAACTACGAATCACACGTGCTACGAATCCCATGCTACGAATCATACGTGCTACGAATCCCATGCTACGAATCACACGTGCTACGAATCCCATGCTATGAATCACACGTGCTACGAATCCCATGCTACGAATCATACGTGCTACGTATTATACGGGCTACGAATCAAACGTGCTACGAATCCCATGCTACGAATCATGTGTGCTACGAATCCCATGCTACAAATCATACGTGCTACAAATCCCATACTACGAATCATACTTGCTACGAATCCCATGCTACGAATCACGTGTGCTACGAATCCCATGCTACGAATCACACGTGCTACGAGTCCCATGCTACGAATCATACGTGCTACGAATTATGCGGGCTACGAATCAAACGTGCTACGAATCCAATGCTACGAATCAAACGTGCTACAAATTATATGGGCTACGAATCAAACGTGCTACGAATCCAATGCTACGAATCAAACGTGCTACGAATCCCATGCTACGAATCAAACGTACTAAGAATCCCATGCTACGAATCTTACGTGCTACGAATCCCATGCTACGAATCATACGTGCTACGAATTATACGTGCTACAAATCCCATGCTACGAATCCCATGCTCGAATCACATGTGCTACGAATCCCATGCTACGAATCATACGTGCTACAAATCCCATGCTACAAATTCAATGCTACGAATTCCATGCTACGAATCATACGTGCTACGAATCACATGTGCTACGAATCATGCGTGCTACGAATCCCATGCTACGAATCATGTGTGCTACGAATCCCATGCTACAAATCATACGTGCTACGAATCCCATGCTACAAATTCAATGCTACGAATTCCATGCTACGAATCATACGTGCTACGAATCACATGCTACGAATCCAATGCTACGAATCAAACGTGCTACGAATCCCATGCTACGAATCAAACGTACTAAGAATCCCATGCTACGAATCTTACGTGCTACGAATCCCATGCTACGAATCCAATGCTACGAATCAAACGTGCTACGAATCCCATGCTACGAATCAAACGTACTAAGAATCCCATGCTACGAATCTTACGTGCTACGAATCCATGCTACGAATCATACGTGCTACGAATTATACGTGCTACAAATCCCATGCTACGAATTATACGTGCTACGAATCATGCGTGCTACGAATCCCATGCTACGAATCACGTGTGCTACGAATCCCATGCTACGAATCACACGTGCTACGAGTCCCATGCTACGAATCATACGTGCTACGAATTATGCGGGCTACGGATCAAACGTGCTACGAATCCAATGCTACGAATCAAACGTGCTACGAATCCCATGCTACAAATCAAACGTGCTACGAATCCCATGCTACGAATTATACGTGCTAAGAATCCCATGCTAGGAATCATACGTGCTACGAATCCCATGCTACGAACCCCATGCTACGAATCATACTTGCTACGAATCCCAAACTACGAATCACACGTGCTACGAATCCCATGCTACGAATCATACGTGCTACGCAGGCGGGATAAACAAATCTACAATCAGTGTCATCCGTATCTAGCATTAGTTGAACATTAATTAAACCCTCTTGTAGAAACATAAGTAAACTACTGTCAATATTTGAGTAATTTGTTTGTCCCGCTTGCATTAATTTTAATGTAGAATCTTCACACTAAATTATAGAGCTTGTTTTTCCCTTTTTAGTTAGTGGTTTTTACTTTTTTTTTGCAGTCGGGTTTTTTTGTATTTTCAATATTTTTTTTGTTTATTTTATATCGCTTCGAATAACTTAAAGTTATAATCATAAAATCATAAAGAACCTCTAAAAATACTTCATCGATTCTATATTACCTACTAGCTCATAAAAAAGCAATCAACCCGTGATCCTAAGTACACATTACTTAAATTGCTTGAAAATGGCTGAGAAAAACCATTAACTAAAGATACTTTTAAAATTTTCCTTATTTAATTGACTTTTAACGTTGAAGTATCCCGGTAACGGTGTTTCTAGCTAAAGCAAAACGTGCAATGCTCAATTTTTGCTGGAAATCGAGGAATGACTGGCCTGTTGATCTAGTGGTTAGTGGCCCTGATTGCTATACTGGAGGATGTTGGTTTGATTCCCACTCAAGACAAATGTTTGTGTGATATGAATGATCATATTTTGTTCTATGTTTGGGTGTAATTTATCTATAACATGTATGTATTTAGAAATATATAAGTATGTTTATCAGTTGTCACCAACACATAACACAAATTACTCTCATACACTTAATTTGAGACTAGATAGCGTTGTGGAAATGTCGAGAATATTTATTTTCGTCGTTCTAATTCTAATCAATAAGCTATAAGAACTCAAGGCCCTTCTTCAAAGACAATATGCGAGTTACCAAGTTTACTATCAATAAAACATTCTGCCATCATAGGTGCGATGATAGCCGGTGATCAGTGCAGTATGCTTGGCAAACTGCCAACATCCTGCCGCTGTAGCAAACGAGCTAAGTATTTAGATATCTTCAAACTTGAAAATTCTATATTCTGCGTTATTATTATAAGAACTAGGTTTTCTTTTTGAGATGTAATAATTGAACTCTTATAATATAATATGGTGCCAATTGGTGCCTTAAACTTGTCAATCGTACATAATATAGGCGTTTGGCCATAATACTTGACTATACGGATAGCCGAGTAGTATAGGTCACCACGTCAATTTCCACCGCGCGACGTGTCGCGGGTTCAATCCTCTGATCCAATGTTTTTTTTTAGTCTGATGCAAGAATTGAATTCCTTGGTGCCGAAGTCGTTTCAAATAAATTGGTTACTGAAAAACCTTTGTTGAACTATAACCTTATAATACAGAAGCAGCTAAAATAAAACAGTTTTTCCTAGCAATTTATATTACACAGCTACGTTGTAGCTTTAGAACACTGTTCCTTATTAAATAAAACACAGACTTTAATAAAACGATGCGTGCCAGTAATTCTGTATGAAGCTGGGAAAAGGTTTCATACATTTCTCATACATCCTTCATGCAGGGAACGGTTGCGGGATTCGTTGGTTAAATATTTACTTAGAAATCGTGTGCGTTGTCTGTATGAAGGATACAACTTAATGTCTGACGTGAGTTTGGTAGATTTTTTGATCTGAACGAATATTTATATACCACGACTTTTACACAACGCCATCTAGTCTCAAACTAAGCAGAGCGTGTATTGTGAGTACCAGACAACTGATAAACAGTTATATTTCTAAATACATATCATATATTATAGATAAATTACACGTAGACTCAGAAAACATTATCGTGCTTATCACACAAACATTTGTCCTGGGTGGTAAACGAACCTACGACCTCTGGTATAGCAGGCAGGGCCACTAACCACTAGACTAACTGTAACAGGCCCGACAAGCATCAAACACTGCCTCAACTAGTCAAGTCCCTAATTACAAGGATGTCAAAACATTATGAATAACTCATATAATTATAATTTCCAACAACTTTAAGTTCAAAACTAACTGTGTTATGAGTTATTATACATTTTTAACCTGCCCTTAAAAGTTTCTACACCTCTAGGGGAATAACTGACATGAGTTGTTACTCTGTTGACAACAAAGGTCTTTATAAGGACTGCGTTAAAAATACACCATGGATACTAAATGTTTTTTAATTTTCGCGTATTTTACACATATTTTAGATAACAAACGGGTGTTACTCACGATGTAATTATAAAGGTTTACTATATAGGTTTATTTTTTTTTCTTCTGACGTTTTGGCCGAATTGCACAAACTAATTCACGGATGGAAATTAGTTTGTGCTAAAAATTTATGGAATTAATTTTTTTATTAAATTAACACTGACAAAATGAGCCATTGTTATTTAGTTTTTCTTCTTTCTACTCTTTTTCATATTCATTGACGAGATGACGTCATATTGGAATGTATGGAAGAAAAAGACATGCTGCGCCGAAACCAAGTAAAAATTGGGATAAGGGCATGATGATAAATCTAATATTAAAATTCTTTGAGAACACAAAGAGAAATATTTGTAAATTTAAAAAAGTACTAATTTTAATTCAAGCGAGTATCTCCTTAATTTTTATGATAAAATTAATATTCTATAAATAAAAAGATACATTACGGCACTAGTACTTTTTAATTGCAGTAATTGGATTACAGCACCTGGAACATGACCCTGGATAGAGAGGGATAGAATGAGAAAGGGGAGGCGTTTATACTGCAGTGGGACAGAGATGAAAAATGGACTGGCAGTATTTTAATTTTGATTTATGACGACACGAACTGAAGCCTTGTTGATGTGTATGGCTATTATTTTAAATTAAGGCTTTTAGAACATCTAGAGGTAGATTTTGAAAAATATAATGGGGTATGTTTACTCACATTGATGCGGTAACTCTATCGTACCTTATCACTACATTTTTTTAAATATAATAATATGACTGTATGAATATTCTTATAATCCTATTAAATATAAATACACAACACATCTTGGTATGTACAACAGTGATTTGTGACTGAACTGAGTTTAGAGTAAGGGTTTGATTTTCGATAGACTCCCATTTTCTATAAAACCTTAGTTTTCATGACATATAGCGACTGTCAGTAAGATACACAGTTGGCTCTCATTTAAACAATGGAGTCACCTATAAATGTCCACTGCTGAAAAATGCTTTTTCCATGTAGATGCTTTCTGGCTGGAGAGTTCAGGTTCCAATACTGAAAATATTACCCAATTCCATTGTTCCAAACTTTGCTCTTTATCCGGACCATTTTTTGATGGGCTTGTTGGTCTAGTGGTTAGTAGCCCTGACTGCTATGTCGCAGGTCGTGGATTCGATCTCTACCCAGAACATGTTTGTGTGATGAGCACTATAATTTGTCCTGTGTCTAGGTGTAATTTATCTATAACACCTATGTGTTTAGTATACTTAGTCTGGCCATAAATACTGTTACACTTAATTATAAAAAAATATTACATTTGAATTTCGAATCTGTCATTTTTATACGATTGTTCATTGTGTTTTCTCATTTTGGCGCCAATACATTGTAAAATATTTTGCGATATTAAAATGGTGTGGGGTGATAAAGAGAACCGAATCGCTGTGATAGCATTACACGAAGTAGGTATGGAGCCAAATGCAATTTTTAAAACTCTCCATACACTTGGTATTAGTAAAATGTTTGTGTACCGGGCTATTAATAGGTACAATGAGACCTCCTCTGTTTGTGACAGAAAAAGATCTGGCCGTCCACGTAGTGTTCGTACGAAAAAGGTGGTCAAAGCAGTAAGGGAAAGAATTCGAAGAAATCCTGTCCGAAAGCAAAAGATTTTATCTCGGGAAATGAAGATAGCACCTAGAACCATGTCGCGTATTTTAAAAGATGACTTAGGACTTGCAGCCTATAAGAGACGCACTGGCCATTTCTTAACTGATAATTTAAAGAAGAATAGGGTGGTAAAATCGAAACAACTACTGAAGCGGTACGCAAAGGGAGGTCACAGAAAAATTTTGTTTACGGATGAGAAAATTTTTACAATTGAGCAACATTTTAACAAACAAAATGACCGTATTTATGCTCAAAGCTCTAAGGAAGCTTCCCAATTAGTCGACAGAGTGCAACGTGGACATTATCCGACTTCAGTGATGGTTTGGTGGGGTGTTAGCTATGAAGGAGTGACTGAGCCATATTTTTGTGAAAAAGGTATCAAAACATCGGCACAAGTGTATCAAGATACCATTCTTGAGAAGGTAGTTAAGCCCCTTAACATCACCATGTTCAATAACCAAGTATGGTCCTTCCAGCAAGACTCGGCGCCGGGTCATAAAGCTCGGTCCACGCAGTCTTGGTTGGAATCGAACGTTTCGGACTTCATCAGAGCTGAAGACTGGCCGTCGTCTAGTCCCGATCTTAATCCGCTGGATTATGATTTGTGGTCAGTTTTAGAGAGTACAGCTTGCTCTAAACGCCATGATAATTTGGAGTCCCTAAAACAATCTATACGATTGGCAGTGAAGAATTTTCCCATGGAAAGAGTGCGTGCTTCTATTGATAACTGGCCTCATCGTTTAAAGGACTGTATTGCAGCCAATGGAGACCACTTCGAATAAGCTTTTTATATTTTTAATTGTTTTATATTTATGTATTAAACTGACACACTGTAAAAGTAATAAATGTTATTTGCAGTTAACAATTTTCTTTTTTCTTTATTACAATATTTATGGCAAGACTAGGTATTATAGTATGAAAGTGTATTTATCAGTTGTCTAGTATTCATGATACGAGCTCTGCTTAGTTTGAGTCTAGATTGCGTTGTGTGAAAGTCGAGAAACATTTATTTATTCATTTCAAAACCATTGCCATAAAAATAATTCCCACAATTACACAAAAAAATATACACGGAACAGCACAAAATATTGCAAACCCATTCACAGCCCACTCCGAATTCTCCAGTCCCTACGAAAAACTACAAGGTACTTACAAAAATAAATGAATATCAAATTTATTTGCGACACAATCCGTTGGAATCCACGCCATTATGCCTCTTACGTAAACACATTAACGTCGAGATTCCCATAAACGTTTCTAACAACTTTTATGTCCTGTTAGCAGTGTTATACTTTGTTTGAATGTTGCTTGTAATTGCCTTTTACTAAGAGTTATTGGATTTAAATGACGTCATTTCAAATATTTTATTGTTTTTGTTTTAAAGTGAAAAGGCATTGCGTTTTAGTGATACAATGAAACGATTTCAGTTTAATTTCCTGAAGTTAATAAAAATGTATGGAGGTAGAATGTAATATTTGTAATTGACCCAAAAAAACCATGCAAGACACGATTACCTCAAATATTTTTTTCTCTCTACTTTAACTTGAATGCTGATAATATATTGGAAGATTAATTTAAGTAAAGATATTAACACATTTTTTTTTTTGGCGAACGGAAAAAATGATAGCAAGCTGCATGGAAAGGAAAGCAATAGGATGATACAGAGTAGATTGTCATAAACAAAGGGAGGCCTTTGCCCAACAGTGGGTTACTTAGGGATAATGATGATTGATGATTGTGACTGACCCACTTATGACTTTGAATAAATAAGTTTCAATAAAAAACATAGTTACGGCATCTTCCATTGGCTGTCGAATAAACTTCAAAACTGAATTTTATCACTGAAATAAAAAACATTTCATTCATAAATTCACTTTTACAATACATTGCATATCAAACGAAAAACAAAAAATAGAAAAACTTGAATCATTCACAAAAGAATGAGCAATTTAAAATATTCGTTTCAACATAAACTTGGCCTTGATCATGAAATATATATTAAACAAATGATATGATTCTGTATTTATAGAAGAGTTTATTTATTCTACCGATCATTGGCTGTTTTATCGCTTGTGTTACATTTATTGTAGTTTTATGTTATTTTTATGTTTACGTATCGTTTTCAAACGTTGTTAACGTGATCGTGGAGATGACGAAATTTGTTCATGTATTCGGGTAATTGTGGTAATTTTAGATGTTACTTGGTTAGTAGGCTTTGGTACAATAATAGGTAGATTGGTTTGTGTTTTATTGGATACTATCGTGTCTAGCAACCCGTTTCAACTTCGCACGGGCGCAATACTGATGTATTGTACATATGAACCTTCCTCTTAAAACATTATATCTCTTAACAAAAGTCACATCATAATGTGTTGTAGTTTTAAAGATCTAAGCGTACAAACGGATAGACAGATAGCGAGGAGCGTCTTTGTTTTATTATACTCTGCATGGATGCTTCATTCGGAATTTTTACCTATTTATGACAGAGAGAGAAGAAAAGAAACCTGCCTTATAAATTGGAAAAAGAACTCTAAGTATTTTTTGTCAAATAATATAATTATGATTTCCATTCACAGAAACATAGGTATATTATATAGGCAAATATTTTAATTTGTCAGATTTGAGCAAAATACCTTATATGTATTTGCCTACGAACATTAAAAGCCAAAACGATAACCTTTTTCACTGTAGTCGTGGTAAAATATTGGCTAATATTCCATCGAATCGTATCACTCAACATCTCTCTGCGTTTTCAAACAAATATTATTGATAAATAAAACTAAAATACATGCTATCCTATCCCAATATCAAACTATGTTTATGCAATCTAAGGCCATCTATTCTTGTACATATTTTGTAATAAATTCTATTATTAATGTGGTACTGAGCTAAAGAAAAGCAAATATTAGATCACTGTATGCGTTCTTTAGGCTAACAGTTTACATACTAGAATTCTTTAGATTTTTCTTAGAATTTCTAGATATTTCTAAGATATGATTTTTGTGTGTGATGAAATATTGTTTTTGAATTGGTCGGGTGTTGAATTTATCTTGTTATACCGTCGATAATCGTGTTTGCGGAGCGATCTATCAAACTGGCAGTTGGGTTGTATTCTTTAACATAATTTAATACTTTAATATTATTTCTTTAAAGTTTGTATTTCGTTGCCAATTGCAGTCTTTGGCTAGATATGTAAATAAATAAAAATTATAAACCAGTCAATAACTGGGCGTCCGGATTCACATTGTTATTTGCTCCGTCTCCGCTTTGTCCGTCCATGATTGTGACTAAATTATCTATTATTATACCAACAACCTGTATACATTATAGTACGCAATGAACAACAAAATTAAGAATTGAGAATTTTTTATCAAAATCATGTACCCACTGCAAGAAAACTTAGAATAATATCTAACACCTTATTATTTACTACATAACAATACAAGTTAATTACTATCACTTATCTAACACACTTTAAATCTATTTTACTCCTAATTGAAAACTTTTTCTCTGTGCTATTCCTACACTTTTCTCTCGTCTGTCTTGTCCGAGTGACTTTAGCAAAATAGAACAGTTGGACACAAGTCCGACATTTTTATATCATTCCCGTTTAAATAACGTGTAGCAGACCGAGAAATAGGTACATGCAATCTTATTACAGTGGACCACATAAGAATTCTAGAGAGGAAACTGGGGAGAAACGGAAAGGTTTATAAGGTTTTTAAGGTTTATTATTTTAATTTATTGGCCTAAGGAAAGATATAAATGAAAAAGGAGTAAATGATAGTGTGACATCTGACAGGGAAGAATGGAAGAAAAAAGCGTAGTATATTAAAAGTAAGTAAGGTTATATATACCTACATTATACCTCCTCCTAAACTGTCCTGCAAAAATAAACAATTATAGATACTACTCACGATATCTTCCACAGATAACCTAAACATTTTAAATTTGTTAGCAGATGTTAACTGTCATCCGTTTTTTGCGTTTGTTTTTAATCTAAATATTTTAAACTTTAATTTGTAGACAGGCAAACTTTTTCCGTCGTTTTATGATCCTAGAATAATATGTAATTAATTAATAATAAAAAATATTTGTGATTTACCAGTAATACCATAAGTAAAAGCACGATAAAAGTATGAAAATATAATTATATCAAGAAATTTGTTATCCCTTCATATTTATCGTCAATTTTTTTGTTGGAGGTAGGATACCGCAGTTGCGAGTACCCAGGTGCAAAGAAACCATGGCGATTTATCAAACCGACTTAGAAACTCAGAATGACATAATTCATAGTGGAATTATGTCTTTAAGGTAAAGTTTAAATAGTCTTGCAATTTTTAATTGAGGAAATACTTGATTCAATGTTTGTAAGATATTAATTTTTAACTAATTTTGATGTTAATTCAAAAATCATTTTAGGGAAGATGACAACATTTTTGTTTATTGTCCATCGTATAATATTGGATACTTACGTAATTATCCCGAAAACAAAAGTTATTCCCCCCTCTTCTAAACTCTAAATTAATTTATTTTTGAATTTTTTAAATGTTTAAATGTACGCAAAAAAACTTTTAATTGCCTATCTGCAATCTGTCATCACCCCTATGCTTTTTTATATTTTTAAATCTATAACATGTAGATGTTTAATGTAGATTATTTAAAGGCCTAGTCGAATTATTCGTTACTGCTCTTATATCATTTACAATTTAAATGCTCACATTTTTATAAGACTATATCATAATGACGACAAAGTACTTCAACAACAGTTTATTTACTATTCAAAATTTACAAAATTATACTTACAAAAGCCACTGGAATCTCGCCAAGAGAGACATGCCCTAAAAACTATTATATAGAGCTATTTAATATTTTCCAGCGAAGTGTTTACTCTACCCCAATCTCCCCGGCCAGCTGCCCGCACCGACGTAATCAAGGCAGCAAGACAAACATGTCCGAACCGCTGAGGGTTCTGCTGTTAAGAGGAAGAATAACTTGGGAAAGTCCTTTTAGTGCCAATTTTAAAAAATATTACAATTGTAGGAAGGAAAATGATACTCGTACTGATGAATGTGCATTTTGAGGGCTTGATTTAGAAGTATTAGACAATTAAAGGATTTTGACGTTCATACGATAGGACCATCAAATTATTTGAACATGTAAAAAATTTTTTTAGGTTGAGGTTTGAGGAGATTTTAGAGAAGAGAACAGAATTTAAAAGAGGTTGTTCATTATTGATTTTGGTCGTGGATTGGATAAAGTTGTGATTTTTTGAAGATTAGTTGCAATTTGTGATTTTTCGTTACAGTGACTATTTTACTTAAAATGAAGGACGAATGACAGTATCAATAATATTGTGTTGTTATTTCAAAACAATTATAATACCTAGCATATTGTTCACCTCAACGTAGATGCTAGAAAATCTCAGATTCAGTTCAGAAAATATTTTGCTTCTCCGACCAACTATAATTCGAAAGCACTGATGATCTATGCATGGAAATCCCAAAATATAATGCATAACAAAATTGATCTCACAAAGTAATAGTCTCTCATATTTATCTTATTTGGAACTCAAACTTCAAGGGCAAAAATCCACGAATATCGTATAACCATAGAAAAGATACACAAATTATATATTCATTGGATATTTCCTACACTGGACTTGATATTGAATATTATAGGGCTGTCGAAGTGTCCATAAATGGTGACAATGATGGTATAATTCTTAAATGCTCACAAGTAACTGTAAATTAGTTAAAGAATTAATTTACCCGAATACCTGTCATTTACTAGAATTTTTTAATACCTTATAATATTAGTGCTGGTTTTTGTTAGGAATCAAGATTTTCCAAACCAGATGTTATTAAATTATGCTACAATAAAATCAAATACTTACAATATTCACACACTCACAATTTCTCGCGAGAAAACCATAACAGCTATGAGAAAACTTTAAAACTTGGTACTAATTTGGTAAGTTACAAAACTCCCAAAAGAAATCAGACAAAATGAGGGCGAGACTGAGTATTTTTTTAAATTAAGAGACACAAAATAAAATTTTATTCTACTTTAAGAAAAGCTCCTCGCAACTGACCCCTTAACAAAAGTCCAAAGCAATACGCAAGTAGCATTGTTTTAATTTAATAACAGTCACGCGTTCCCATTAGGATTGGAGACGACAAACAAAAAAATTGCTTGTGACACCCCTGGGGACCTCGCCTACAAGCTTTCCCTTTATAAAAGCCAGGACCAAGGCATCAGTCCTCAGAAACGAAGTAGCAGCCCTGAAGTCACTACAAGCATTGCTTACCAGGCTGTGGAACCATGGTATTAGATTTAACCGGAAAATACATGTGAGTAGAAAATACACCTTGATTTTCTTTTGTTTTTTTTTCTCATAATAATTTATGGTAATTTTACAAAGATTTTGGAGAGGTCAGAATTGTTTGTTTATTAGTGGCTGTAACTTTGAATCTTGTCTGATAAATTAGTCTAAAATTAGATAAAAATAGATAACAACATTTTTCCCAAAATTAATGTCACAAGTCGAATGCTATTGCAAGTGACTTAATTGCGAATCATATTTTCAGAATATTGTTTTTTTTACTTTATACAAATTACAAGAAAAAACCATTTTTATCTTTATTGATGCAGCATCATTACAACTAAAACTTTTTTTTCCAGATTGTAACAAAATGCCCAACAAAATACAAACGTTTCTCCTTTTCTTCCTGATCATAACCACCGATATTGTTGTTGGCAAAGTTAATAAAACAAAAGCAAATAAGAAACCCAGTGCTCTCAAAGAAAAACTAGACACTGGACGTGTAAAAAGATCTTTAAATGACGATGATGACAGACCTTTTTGGTCAAACCGAGGAAAAAAACAAACCGATGATCAAAATTACTACAATAACAAATATGATCGTGACTACGATAATATACAAAAGTTCACAAAATCAAATGATAAAATATTAAAAGATCAGCCCTTTTGGGGAAACCGGGGACGTCGCGAAAATTCCATGGAAAATCTGTTCGGATATCCTCTTGAATATCCGGAATTCTTCCAAAAATATTGTGAACACTGCGTAGACTCTCCACAGAGTTCCGAGGAAAATAGGAATTTGGAGAGGCGGTACGATCTCATTTCTCCATTTTGGGGCAGCCGAGGCCGAAGGAATTCCATGGAGATTGAAACAGAAGATGATCCATTTTGGGGAAATAGAGGCCGCCGTCAAGAACAAGAACCGTTTTGGGGTAATAGGGGTCGACGTCAAGAAAACGAACCCTTCTGGGGCAATCGTGGCCGACGTGATGATATGGATCCTTTTTGGGGCAATCGCGGCAGACGTGACGATTCAGATCCATTTTGGGGCAACCGTGGGCGGAGAGAAGAAACTGAACCATTCTGGGGTAACAGAGGTAGACGGCAATCTGATGAACCTTTTTGGGGAAATAGAGGAAGGAGAAAAATATCAGATCCGAACTGGGTGCGTAACAGGAAAGAGGACCTGAAGGAATCTATACTTTATGCCATAAATGACGTTGAAAATGATATAGAAAATCTATCCAGGCTCAAAAAGAGTAACGTTGATCCCAATTCCTTTTGGGCCGGCAGAGGTAGGGATAACAAACTGGCAATACTTTTCAACACTTCAAGGGGTAGAGCTAGTTCTCTAAAAACGGGAAGACCGCTAGGAAAGGAACCGGGAACTGTTTTGGATAACCGCATGTACGTTGACGAACCAAATTATATTTTAGTTGAAAGATCCGGCCGTTCATCTGCCGAAATTGAAGATCCTTATTACATATCTCGAGGTAAAAAATATTATCTTAATTACAGCATGGTGCCAGGTGGCAGGGATAGGCGTGGAGCGATTGAAGAAATCGTAAAATCTGTTCGCAACGATCCTTATTTCATAGCAAGAGGCAAGAAAAAGTTCGACGGTAACAATAAAAATTCTACACTTCGAAATGAGGAGTATTTAAAAGCTAAAGAGTTGATCTGTGCTGCGGTTGATTTGATCATGATCAGGGCTGATAAAGGCAAAGTAAAGAGGGAAATTAATGATAACGATCGTGACAGGCGTACTATACTGAAGAAGTTGGCTGCCCAACTGCAAATGGACCCATACTTTGTTAGCAGGGGCAAGAAAAACCAAATAACCGGTGACAAAGATTATCTGCAAGAGTTCATAAGTAATGTGGCTGAAAAATGTGACTAGACACTATACATATCAAATAGTATAATATGTTGACGAAACTATAATTATTAAACATGCTGTAACTTTTAACCTTAAGTAGTGATTTCTTATTAGAGATATTATAATATTTGTCTGTGACCTGATCGAATAAAATATAGATTGTTTATCCTGTCTTCATTCATTTGATTTTAGTGACAATAGTCATAAACCACATATTGAAAGCATAATATACCACATGAATATTCACACCTGGTATGGTATAATTTGTAATCACTATTCCAATTCCAAGTTTTATTTTTGAAGGGCCGTAATTAGTCCAAAACTCGTTTTACAAAACGAAATATTTAAAGATTGTTTCGTTTGAGTATAAAAGAATAATATTTAATCTAATTCCCAATTAACGAGTAACACTAAAATTACTCAAAATCAACGTTGTTGTTACTTATAATAAACAGTTTTGAAACAAAATAAACAGGGTTTTGAATAACCCGTTGTACACAAATAATTATATTTATGAATTTATTTATCTGAATTGTGTTAGAGCATACCCCACTATTTTTAAATACAGTTCTGTGCATAGAATAATAGAAAATCTTATAATAATTTCCCGTTTAACAATTCGGCGTTCATTGCGATATTTGTCATTATAAATTTGTATGGTGGGTCCGATTTTTTCGGACGATCTTTTATTTTTAATTCCTAACCCAAAATTACTTTTAATAACTTTTTCTTAGTAGCAAAAAATCCTAAAAATAAGTAATGTATTTAGATAAGATTTAAGAAAGAACTGGGGTAAAAACATACAAATGAGTAAAATGACTTTGTACCGAAGAAAATGGAAGTTTCTACACCGACAAGTGCCTAGCGCTTAAATATTATAATGCCTGCTTTTTTGTAGTAACTCGATAAGTGAAAGCATAGCCATATAAGATTAAGGCCCCTCGCCCACGGGCGACTTTTTGTAGCGATGCAGTCGCGATGCTGTCGCGCGTAGCATCGATACAGACGCAAAGCAGTCGCTAGCTGTGTACCCTCGCCCACGGGACCAGATGCGGTCGCGATGCAGACGCGGCACAAAATACCTTGGATTTACTAATCCAAGGTATTTTGTGCCGGTTGCAAGATGGACCTCGATGAAGATGAAGTAAGCAGCCGAGGCATCATGTAACAATGTCCAAAATACTGAAAAAAATTGGATCTTAACTTCAGAAGTTGTTATAGTCAGTCCGCCGCGCACCGCTTCCGCGTACGGTTGCGCGTCACCGCACCTGTGCTACCTACCTTTTAATTAACGAAATAGTAAAATGTCGTTGTCGAATCAGTGCAATAATCTAGTTATAAACGAATTACTGTGCTTTTTACAATGTAAAATAGATATTATGGACGAAATAAGTTTGGTGCAAATATGCGAATCTAACTTTAAAGACGCGGACATTTCTTCTGCTAAGACCATTCTTTTCGAAGCAGCAAACTGCCGTTCTACAAGAAAAGGGGACGGAAAGAACAAACGGTTACTACAGGATATTATTAAAGTTCTAAAAGAAACCGAGCCCGCTTCACTGCCTACCTTCGTGGCAAAGGATTTACACCGTCTACCGCCGGTGACTTTCGACTACGTGGACGTAACGACCCTACTGAAAGATATTTTAGTGCTTAAACAAAACATCCACTGCATTCAGACAGATTACGTTAAAGCATCTGAGCTGATACAACTACAGCAAGAAATAGAAAACATTAAATCTAGCCAATATCAAACAGAAAGTGAATTTTGCAACGGTTGGTTTTCAAATAACGAAGCCAAGCGCGCTTTGTTTACATCGGCGCGGCAACCAACAGCGACCAGCGCGCATGCGCCGTGTTGCGTACCATCGCCGACAACGTTGCCGTTCCTCGCCGCCGCGCCCGCGCTCGCGGCCGTCGCCGCGGCCGTCGACGCGGCCGCTCCCGCGCCCGCGCCCCCTCCAGCGCCCGCGCCCGAGCCCGCGCCCGCACAGAGCGGCACCGTCGCACCTGCCACTGTTTCTGTACGCGAGCCGCCCCGCGCGCCCGCAACCCCGCCGCTGCCCGCGCGTTCGCGTGCGCCTGACACGGTGACCCCATCAGCTGATCGCACCGAGTACAATATAAATATCGCTCCTACTAAGCCTACCGAATTACGAAGTTACAATAAGACTCAATACCGACGACAAACTGACAGCCCTGTGAAATTAACGGAACTAATAGATAATACCTTGAATGAAATAAATTTTGATGACAGTTTTACGACTGTAGTGAATAAGAAGAAGAAAAATATATATATAGGCAACAGAAACCCCAATCAGCTGGGAAAAGCTATACTTACCTCTAGCAAACTTAAAATAGTGCCCAAATTATCTTACATATACGCCTCCCGATTTGATAAACATACCACGGAAAACGACATCTACGATTTTATTAAAGATTGCGGACACACGGTCATAAAAGTTGAAAAGCTTGTTCAATACAAAGAGAGTGCATTTTCCTCATTTAAAATTACGATTAAACAAGACCAGGAGAGCGTTTTCCTCAGCGCTGAGTTCTGGCCGTGTGGAGTAGAATACAGGAAATTTACGTTTAAACGCAAGTTTTATAAGGACGACAACAGTACTAAACCTAATAATGAAAACTAGCATAGTGTCTTTTAACTGCAGATCTATTAAACGATGTGTTAACCATATTACCGACCTATGTGAAGTACATGATATTATTGCACTTCAGGAGCATTGGCTACTTCCAGATGACCTGGGTTATCTAGACAAAATTCATCCCGATTTTTCGAGCTACGGAGTTTCAGCGGTAGATACGACGACAGGCGTACTTAAGGGAAGACCGTACGGGGGAGTAGCAATAATATGGAAAAGGTCCGTGTTTCCGAATGTAAGACCAATTGACACTGGATCGACGCGCGTCGCGGCTGTGTGTATTCAGCTTACCGCCGGCCGCAGTTTCTTAGTAATGTCGGTATATATGCCTACGGAAGACGCGGACAATCTTCCTTTGTTTACGGAATGTTTGGGTGTCATAAGTGCAGTTATCGAAACGAACAATGTTGAAACAGTGTTAGTGCTTGGTGATTTCAATGCGGATGTATCGCGCTCAAGTAGCTTATTCGGGGGTAAGATGTTAGATTTCTGTGATGACCAGAATTGGGTGTGTGCCGATCTTGCCTTGCTGGGCACATCTTCCAATTCCTTTACCTATCTAAGCGACGCGCACGGTACCACGAGTTGGCTAGATCACTGTATTGTTACTGAAGCTGGTTTAAATATTGTTGATAACATTTGTATTTCTAATGATGTATATTATTCAGATCATTTCCCTCTTATCATTAAATGTAATATTGATATGTTAATACCAAAGATAGATAAGTCACACAGTCACTCAATTAATAAAGTTATATGGGGTGTTAGGAATCCAGAACAGAAATGTAATTATTCGAACTTGTGTTTTAAGTATTTGAATGTATATGAGTGGCCCACTATCACCTGTAAAGTAGCTTCATGCAAGGATTTTCATCATCATAGTTTAATTGATACGTATTATAAGCAAATAGTAAGAATTATATCGAAAGCTGCGAAGGACTCATACCAAGGCAAAATAAGTAACAACAAAAAACGAGTCATTGGTTGGAACCACCATGTTAAGGATTGCCACGCTGTTGCTAGGCAATACTATCACTTGTGGAATTGTTATGGGCGCCCTACGCAGGGTAATGTATATAACGAAATGAAACATAGCAAAAAGATTTTTAAAAATAAAATTAGGTGGTGTCAATTAAATGAAACAAAAGTAAAAATGGACATTATTGCCACGTACAGAAATAATAAAGACTTTGGGAATTTCTGGAAAGAAACAAACAAATTAAATTATAAGTCAAATAGGCCTTTATCTCTTGAAGGAAACCAAGATCCATCTATAATAGATAATTTGTTTGTAGATAAATTTAATCCTCCTTTGCAATCACAGTTTACCAGTTCTAATAGTCAGAGTATAGGGGCAAGTCGCGGGACTCATGGTGGTCCGGAGACCGCGGACGTGTGCTGCGCCGCGCTGCGCGTCACGGCTGACGACGTGCGCCGGTGTGTAGCGCGCATGAAGCGCGGCAAGTCTCCGGGCCATGATGGGCTCAGCGTCGAGCACCTTCTACATGCACCCGAGTTACTTTTTGAGAAACTGGCTATATTTTTCAATTTATGTATTGAACATAGTTATTTACCTGCAGATTTTATGAAAACTATTGTTGTTCCGATTGTTAAAAATAGAACGGGCGACGTGTCCAGTTCGTCAAATTACCGACCTATTTCACTGGCCACGATATTTTCTAAAGTATTTGAAACTATAATTATGAAACATCTAAATGAAAACAATATACCGTTAAATAATGCACAATTTGGTTTCCGACGAGGTTCATCCACCGATTTAGCTATTTTTGCTTTGAAAAATACCGTTTATGAGTATTTAAATAGAAACACCTCAGTTTACGCTTGTTTTTTAGACTTAAGCCGCGCATTTGACACAATAAATTATAATATTCTATGGGAAAAATTAAGAAAAACCGAAGTACCACCAAAAATAGTTAATATTTTAGAATACTGGTATGCCAATCAATGTAATCAGGTGAAGTGGAATAATACTCTGTCGGAGACGTATAGGTTAACAAGTGGAGTGAGGCAGGGCGGTCTGACGTCACCGATTTTGTTCAACCTATACATTAACGAGCTAATCGAGGAACTGAGCAGTACCAGAGTCGGATGCCAGGTCGGCGGAGTACGCGTTAATAACCTTAGTTATGCGGACGACATGGTGCTGCTTAGTCCGTCGGTCAATGGCATTAGACAGTTAATAAATATTTGTGAGAAGTATGCAACTCGACATCACCTAACATACAATGTAAAGAAAACAGAAGTTATTATATTTAAATATAAAAAAGGCCCTGATGTCGTATTACCAATAAGTTTATGTGGAACCGTATTAAATATTGTAACTAAATTTAAATATCTGGGACACATTGTTACAGAAAATATATCGGACGATGACGATATGGAACGACAGAGGCGCAGTATAGCCTGTAGAAGTAACATGCTAGCCAGACGCTTCTACCACTGCTCTAAACAAGTGAAGGTGACGCTGTTCAAGGCTTACTGTCAGTCGTTCTACACAAGCCAATTGTGGTATAAATACACGAAGAGTGCTTATAACACTCTTCGTGTACAATACAATAATGCATTCCGGGTAATGATGAACTTGCCCTGGCGGTGTAGTGCCACTGACATGTTCGCCGAGAGCAGGGTTGCAGGTTTTGCCGCACTTATACAGAAACTCAGGGCCTCATTCTACAGCAGAGTAGCCCTGAGTAACAACGTAATTGTGTCCTCTGTGTTCCATATTGTCCACCTAAAGAGAGAAATAAAAGACTTGAATTTATAGTACTCATACATTTAGGTTAAGTTTTTTTTATAATTATTTATATATATTTTTATCTTGTTATTATTTTAAATTTTAAGTGTGTATGTTTGTGTAATTCTATCTTATGGGTTTAAAAATGCCTGAAATAAAGAATATTTAATTTAATTTAATTTATAGAACGTCTAAGTTAGTATCGCGTTGGCATCGCTACTGTAGCGCGTTGCAAATGCGACTAACACGCATTGGAAGAGATGCAGTCGCGCGTTTGACAAACGCGCGACTGCATCGCTACAAAAAGTAGCCGTGGGCGAGGGGCCTAAAGGTGTATGTAGAGTTGTTACTCCTCGTAAGGAGTTTTGCGCTCTATGCAATGGCTGATGGCAGTGAAGTTACTGACTTGATCTACTGATCAAGTTCTTTGTAGTAAACATTCATTGTAGTAAATACAACTTTTTTCCTAAAATTTGACTTTCACAACTTTTTCGCTTGAATAAAATTAAAACGCAGTAAGATTAGTGCGACTCTTTTATTATTCTGCAATATTATAAATATAGGATACATCTTCCAAACATCCTATTCAAAAAATGTTGCTCTTAAATGTCAGGTCAGGTAACATATATATCTTATAATTTTTGAGCAATCACAAAAAATAACCAGCTTTTCGATGATTCGGCAAAGTACATTCGGAATAACATTTGTATACCTACCCTTAAGCTACTTCTGAAAATATACTTCACAAAAATGATTCTGGTTTTCACATACATTGATGGTACCCATGGTTACTTACTCAACTTTTCTAGAAGATTACAGATAGTAAGAATCAATCTAAAATATATTTTTAGAATTACATCTAAATAGACGAAAATATCAGTCTATATTTATAAATAACTTTAGACATCAATACCGATTTTGTAGAATTGTTTAGAGGAAAATTTCAAGCATGTCTAAATAAATTCTAGAGAAATCCTAGTTAAATCAAAATTGAGCTAGTAAGCACGAGTAACGAAAATTCTGAAAGCTACGAAGGGGAAAGTAATGAACAATTTTACAAGTCCTAAAACGTCCCTTAGGTACACAAATTTATCATTATTTCAATAGCCTACAACAGTTTTACTACTACTCGACTCGTTCTCACTAAAAGTCTCTAACACTAAGGGATACTTGAAAAGGGAAATTGTTCCGGAAAGGTTCTTTGACAATCAGTTTTCTTCCCATCTAGATTCAACTACAAAACTTTAAAGACCCCTCAAAGTTAGAGGCAGTTCGTGAATGCGAGCTAACGACAACAATAATATATGACACATATGTATGTCTTGATATGGGCTGGATACATGTACTCAGTTCTAAAACATTGATAGAAACGTCTATAAGGTACGCAACAGGCCATTACACAGATGGTCAATTTTATTTAATAATACTGCACGTTTAAATTAATTTTGATACAATGGGACAATCGATAAAATTTGACATTTAATGTCCTAACGTTAATAATCTCATAACGCTCACAAGCGCAAAACACAAAAAAGATTTATTATAATTTTTAACATACATCAACGTTTCGAAATGAAGCTTGTATAACACTAACATTCATTAACGAAAACATTTAAAAACTAAACCTTTAGGCTTTCACTGACGTGTGAAACGTACGTAGGTGATTCGAAACGTCAAAAGTCCTTGACGCGGTGCGTCAGAAAATGCTAGAACCCTGTAGGCCGCGAAATTCGTTCAGACTCTCCATAGAAGGAGGTGATTGGTCGAATCTTCTCTGCCTGCATCTTCTGTCATGGTAGAGCTCCTGAAGTCCTCGTATCCATCCCCACCGGATATGATAAGGGTTTCCTTATTACTCTGAGTGGGTTCCGCTTGTTTCTGCAGTTTCTCGGCGTTTGTCGACCTGCGACTTAGTGCCTTCGTCTTCAGTGAAGTTTGTGTGGCCTTGGCTGGCTGCTTCTGAGCCGCTGGGTTCTCAACTATGGTTAGGAACCTCACGTGACCAGTGTGTCCGTAGGTTATACCTGATAAAAATACAAAAATCATTTAATGACGAACTTTTTAATCACAAAAATACTTTATTGGGTTTTCATCGCTTTGAATGACCATTATAAGTAATATGATTTAGCTTTTTATATAATTTAAATTTAATATTGGTCTTAAGAGTGGATCGTGTCCCACTGCAAGGCAAAGAGCTCCCTTCTCTTCTTCCACTTCTGATCCCTTTAGGGACAGACTTTACCTTACATATATTTAAATTGTTCCTTGTTTTTCTACAAGCGCGCAAAACTAGGAGCTTCAATAAGCTTCAAACTCTCGATGTTACTTACCAGTGAGATGCGGCACAGTGAACGCGCCAGTGCGAGGGTTGGGCGAGTAGTGCAGCGGCGCGGTGAGCAGCACGCCGGCGCTGGTGCCCACCCACAGCGTGTCGCGGTGCGCGAGCAGCGCCGTCACGCGCAAGCACGCCGCCTTGTGCTGCCGGATTATGTCGTCGCAGCCTGCTCGAGGGGGAGTGTTCTATATTATTTTGTTGCTTTGATTGGATATGCACAACTAGAGTCGGTAACGTTTTGAAAGTGCCTGAGAAGGTCTACTCGAAATAAACCTTTTTGATTTTGATAGATGAATGAGTATCGTCTGTTTTTTTCCTAATGCAGGGTGAAGCTTATTTCCCGGTTCGAGATACTAAGTATCATCATCATCTTCCTGTCCTTATTCTATTTTACTTATTATCTGGTGAATTAGTTTTCTGAATGGTGACATGATATTTTTTAAATGTGTATAAAAATGATTCATGATAATTTGGTTCAGAGTAAAAAAAGCTATAGGCTGTCAACTTTGCGATATTCTGGATGAGTAAATTAGGACACCCCATATTTTTTCAAACAACAATTACGTTGTGTGATTCCAGTCTCAGCTTTTAGTTGGTAAACTAAGTACGTATTGAGAACCTTTATTTCTGATATTTTTCTCTCATTGACACCTTTATAAATATCCCTAGAATCCTAAACACGACTCACCATGCAGCATCTTAGTGACTTGCGGCGTGATGTTGATCTCCGCGAGTTGCTCGCGACTGCTGGAGTTGTAGCAACGGAGTTGCGCCGCGTTGTGCAGCGAGAGCCATATCGTGCCGCCGGCCACCGCCATGTGACTGATCGGCTTCGTCTCAGAGCTTATTTGGAATGTTTCGTCGACCTGTAGAGGAAATACAGAAGTTTAGTTTGACTGGCCTGTTGGTCTAGTGGTTAGTGACCCTTTTTTGTTTTTCGTGGGAAATCATCAAATGACGCTGCCCGCTGTGGGGGGAGTGTCAGACTTTTACTGACTATGTTCCTCCTGGAGCCCTTTGAGTGCCAGGGTCGTGGTAACTCTTACAAAATCCCACAACATGGTAGTGAGTGACCCTGACTTCTATACTGGAGGTCATCGGTTCGATTCTCACCCAGGACAAATGATGTTGTGATGAGCTCGATTATTTGTTCTTCGTCTGGGTGTAACTTTTCTACATTATGTATTTAGAAATATATAATGTGGTCAATGCTTATGTTTAGTCATTATATAAAATTTCACATATCTAGAGATATTAGCAATTATCTTCTTCTTCATTATTTTAAAGTCCTCAAAATTCGACAGTCACGTGATCTTTCTTCTTTCTCTGCACAACGCTTACCTGCAAAGTATGCGGGTTGATGATCTTGATGGATGCGTGCGTGGCGCACCAGAGCTTGCCGCCGGAGAGCAGCATGCTGCTCACGGGGCTGCTGCCAGACCCTACAGGGATCGTCGAGCGCTCCGTCCAGGAACCGTCTGGAATATGAACAGTGGAAGAGTGGAATAAAGTGCCTTGGAATTTATGATCTTTTAGTGGAAATGGGAATGGATCGGGATGAAAGAAGAGGAATTTCTAGTTTTAGAATAGAATACTCTTTATGTAGTTACAGCTATGAAAAAGAAAATTCTATACAGTAAGGTTTTCTTTCTTTCTTTCTAGTAAGGGTGCAATGGCAATAGTCGTTTTAGTAGGAGCTGTGCTTATTTGGTTATCCATTATATTATTCTGAGTATAGAATATATGGATGATGAGGTGCTATTTTCTTTCCATTAATATCTTTGAACAATTAATTTCTTTACTTTGAGATATTGTAAATAGGTAAAGAGGTTTACTCACCAATATCCCGACAGTATACGACTAGATCACCGTTGCCGAGGGCAACAAATACTTTCCCCTCCACATATCTGAAAATAGTACATAGTATTAGATATTATTAAAGTCGAGTCTTAAATAAATGAGTTTTTGATGTTTTTTCTCCTTTAGGCTATGACTGCATCGGACAATTTAGTTACAAGTCTAATAGGTCAATGCCTTTGAAAGATAGGTATTTCTTTCTTAAAGGATATCATAGAAGAGCTACGAAAATCACAGATATTTGAATCCCAAGACTGCAAAAAAAGCCGAATGGTATGGCGGTGGTCACAACACCAGTTACCATTGTGCGCTTTATGTCGCGGGTTTGATCCGCGTAGGTCAAGAATTTGTGAGTCCCACAAATGCTTGTTCTGAGTCTAGGTGTCTCTGTGCATATGAATTGAATGTCTGTGAAACCCCTCGCGAGACTAGGATTAAATTCCTTAGACCGGGTTTTTAGGAGGATTATGGAGTCTTCCACAATAAACGACACAATACTTACACAATGGAATGAACCCCCGAATTGTGTTGTAATTTCACTTTATTCTTCTTTATCCTAATGTTATCGAGGCAGTTATACACGTGTATACATCCATCCTCTGTACCAAGCCACATCGTGGGCTGGTTGGCTGTCGTACCGCTATCCTCTGAAGACTGGCGACTGGCTGGAGACGAGAGCGTCCCTGGAATTGTGAAATTTGACTGTTAAATTTACTTTTGACCGAAAATGTGCAGTGAGTAACTTCGAGTAACTTTGAGTAACTTTTGTAGTGATGATCTTTGCTAATCTCTGTGCACAGCGAAGCGTTGTTTTGTGTTTTTTTTTTGCTTGTGTTTTAAGTGTTGGCCAATTTGTAACTATAGGTTTGTTTGATGTTATGTGTGAAATTATATTTATAGCTGTTTTTAATCTTTATGGTGAAGAAGTGGCAAAAGTTAAATTTTCATAAAAATCGTATTATTTTATTTCTGATTAAAACAGACTACAGCAATATTGCTAAGCTTTTATAACAAGTAAATATAGTAAAGCTTTTTAAAAAGCTATGAGAAGAAACCAATAAAGCGCACATGCAATTTAAATATTTTATTTTCTATATTACCCAAAAATGCACGTCCAGTTACTAAGGAGCATAGGAATAGGAAATACATAGAGAATTATAATTTATATTACAACATAGAATCTACATAAATTCAACATTGAAGGATATAAAATATGTGATAAAAAGGTAGACACATATACTACTAAGGATATACGTATTTAAAATATTTATATTTATATATTAACAGATGTATTGATAATATATTATTTTTAAAAGAGGCAGAACCCCTGTGTGTTGACATAACTTCTGAAATGACATTTCTACTCAGAGTAGTCAGTTAGGAAATATCGAATCCAATGAGCTCAAAACATATTATAAAAGTGATGTTATCATCCTACTTACAAAAGTAATGACTTGTTTTATTATTTATTTACAAGAATAATTATTTCATTTAATTTCAACTTCTACATTCAAGTAGTTTATTTAATTATTATTAATAAAAAATCTACCTAAAATTTAAATTTAGAGCCCACATACTTGCGTACAAAATTTAGAAAACAGTGCTTTAGACAGATCAAAAACCGACAAAACCTAGAAGACTAAACACCAATTCGAAAAAGATCCAAATTCCAAAAAGTTTGCACAAAAAAGGTCTCATCCTTACCAGAATTAATCCCCATAGCCTGCTTATCGACAGCTGGGTTAGAATTCGACTTCATCACTGGATGAACTTGGATGCTCTGTCCCGTATGGGGGGTGCTAAGACTCTTGCTATGGTTGGGCGTCAGGGTTGTCCTGTGGTTGCCCAGACTGGCTGTCAGGCTACTGTGTAAACGAATGGTTGCTGACTCCTGGCTGCGCTCTGATTGGGCGTCTTGGTTCTCGCTGGTCGATGAGCCGTCGTCGTCTTCGTCGCTTGATGATGAACTGAAATTGTTTTGTGTGGATTAGTTGTTGTCTTTTAAGGTTCTTTGAGGATAGATATATTATATATTTATTTATTATTCAGAGTAACTTACTCTTAGCTTAACTTATAGGTCCACAAAACTGTTCTAAACAGTTTGTCTGTGGACTCAGGTGAGTCTTTTTATGTTTTAAGTTTAATAATATAGTGTGTAATTGTGCAAAATTTACTATTTATACTGTAGTTCATGGTGTGTGTATACTATCTAACAGGTGTGACTTTAATACTCTTTTAAATTTGTTTTTATTAGTTTCTCTTCTGATGTCCACAGGCAAGCTATTTAACAAATATGGTAAACGTTTTCTTAATGTCCTATCTCCATAGTAATTATTAACTCTAGGTACATCATACTTACTGTTAGCTATCGACCTAGTACTGTGAGTATGCGATACAAGTGATGAATTATGCTCATAATTGCCATGTTGATTCACTAATAATAAGTATTTATATTTTAAAGTAACTGGGTACTGGATGTAGTAGCTACATTTGAGCATTAAAAATGACCAAATAAAAGGGCTCGATGTGAGGAGCTGAAAACAGATCTCAGTGGCGTGCACTTGGAGAGGCCTATGTCCAGCTGTGGACTACGATAGACTGATGATGATGATAATGAATCAGCTAAAAATACTTTTATTTTGTGGAATTGTGCTTCTATTTTTCACAAAATGTAAATAAAAACTTTCGTTTTCACACAAAGGGTTTACCAATATGGTGGGATTTCTTCATGAAAAATGTTCTTGTCATATTTTTTTTTATTCTATCGGTTTTCACCAGGTAAGTTACTACCGACTACTTATACATCTGATCTATAATGATTGTAATACCTGTCCAGACGTATATTCTTGCAGCTATCGTCAGGATCCGATATACTGATACCAGGCTTCACTGAACTGGTGCTGTTTAGCGAACTTGTGCTCCTGGAAATGAAAAATAAATATACTTTTAATTCGCTATTGAAAACCGAGGTTTAAATTTATTATAATTCTCCATCCCTTATCTGAATTATTATTTAAGGTTGGCGCAGCATGTCTTCTTAGACCGAGGTTTCATTTATTTGTCCAAATGTACACACTATCACTATACGGAAATCTTTATTGAACAATGGAATAAAATTAATATTTCTCTTTATTAAAAGATTGGGTCATTTGCATTATTTTATGATTGGGCAATTTAACCTACACTATACACAATTTTTTTTTAAACATTAAGCAAATCAGTTCACACCTTACAATCATATGAGTACCATTTACTTGTCTTTATCTTTATCTTTAAAAAAGGTCAAAGAAACTCACGGTATATCAAGCGTCTGTTGTCGAGTAAGCGCGGGCGCAGGCGGGACGCACGCGACGCATAGGATGCGGGCGTTACAGACGCCATTACATGACGTTACTTGTGGCTTCGGTGATAATGTCAGTACACACACCTGGCCTACGTAGCCGTCACTGTTGCAGACCTGAGGGTTGAAAAAGGATTTTGAGAGGTTTTATTTGATAAGAGAAATTGATGCTGATAGTACTATCATCTTAGCTGGAGCAAAAGCGTGAGACCTTAATAAAGTGGGGTAAAATAGAATGAATGATGTGGAAACAATTGAACTAAATATTATAGGTGGAGATGGCGTGATGACCTTGATAATCATATACAAAAACGGACTTTACTTGCCCTCGACAGAGAGGAATGTAAAGATAAGAGCCTTTGCCCAGCATTGCGAAAATATAGGCTCATAATAAGAATAACTACAACGGCCCGAGTGATTAAATTGAAAACTCCCTCAAAATGGAGAAAAAAAGTCATAAAATGGATAAAAAACTATTTTAGCGGTTGCAAACTACAGTTTTTCGGCAATAAAAACGTCGAATTACGAAAATAAAAATCTCTATCTAGGATTCTCAACACGATAAAGTACTTCAAATTGTATGGTGCCAAGATTCTTACCCAAACATCAGGTGACTGCCCTTTAGGAGGCAGTGTGGGCGCAGCGCATGTAAACTGCAAACCAGCACGAGTCTTACGAATCGGTACCGGCGATAGGAACTCTGGTGCAGGCCGCTCCTGCCCGTATATACCTGAAATAGTTCATTAAAGCATTACTATGAATTTCTTTTCCATGAAGAAGTTGGTAAAACTAATGATTTATACAAATTCCTAGCTATTTTAGGTTCAATTGCGTTTTATTGGAGATATGAAGTTTAAGAAGGTTAAACTATAATAATTTTGATGGGGCTGTTGGTCTAGTGGCTAGTGTTCCTGACTGCTATACATACCGGAGGTCGTGGATTCGATTCCCACTCAGAATATATGCTAGTGTGATGAGCACGATCATTGTGGTTTGTGTCTAGGTATAAGTTCAATCATAAAGCAAGCTACTTTAATATGCTTAACTTTGTAAGAATGTGGTGGAATATTATTATTATATTATTTTTACTTACATAATTTTTGTTTGGTTTCGTTAATCAGCTCCTCCCAACTGGTCCTCTTGTCTGCTTTTGGATAGATGATCGTTAAATTCTCAGGACCATTTCTGTAAATTAACACATACATATTTCAAAAACTTGCTCATTCAACATTCTAGGATCCATTTCAAACAATAAAGAGCCGCTTAAAATTACATTAAGTATAAAAGTAGATTTAAAAAGTATAGGTTCAGCAAAACTAAGGAAGATGCTGGATATAAATGTGAATGGATATAAGGGAAGAGGACGAAAAAAGGAAATGATGGATGGATTGTTTGAAAAATTATATGGCTGCAAAGAGAGTTACTTGCGAAATGATCTCAGATAGAAAAGCGTGGAAGAAAATATTCTGCGCCGATCCCAAATGTTAATTGGGATAAGGGCAGGGAAATGATGATGACGTTCAAAAGATCTACCTAACAAAACGATCTGAAGAATGTAGTATGAGTAGATGGCAAGTCAAGAATAGCATAGCCGTAACATTGTAAAAAGTCTATAATCTGTACTTACGAAGTATTCAAGCTGATCTCCATATAACACAGCTGTGTATCACTATTCTGCCTCTCCGACAGCTGTCTATTCAACGTATGCAGCATCTCTCTCACAATCTCCTCCAACTGCGAGTGCTGTGTATGCAACGCCGCCACATTCTCTGATATCTGAGTCAGTGTGTTCACATCCTCTGTTAGAGTTTCCACTTCATGCATTATCCTTCTCAAATTCTCGTCCTTAGCTGTTGGCAAAAAAACTTAAAGGAATTATGGATTTTGTTAGATTTCGTCTTCCGGTTGTTTGTGGCTAGCAATGTATTCTAAGCCTTAATTTAATAGTAATAGAGTTTTAAATTGTATAACAATACTGAGATTGATATTGTCACTTGATTAGGTAATTTAGCCTATAATAAACGCGAATATTTTTAAGTATGGATTTTCACATTCAAACGGTCATAAAAGTGTAATTGAATTTAGGTAGAATGAAACAGCTGACTAGCCTATGTGTTAATCATTGGTAAATTAACACATTGGCTGATACTTTTTAACCGACAGCGCCAAAGGAGAGTAATGTTATAGCAACTATAACCGACAACCTCGCAGGCGACGTCGCGGGCAACAGCTAGTCAATCAATAAAGCGTCAACCTGGTTTCTTCGATTACGAAGCAACGGAAACTTCCAAATTACCCAAGAAAGTCTCAAATTCAACACGATTCAATCTATTTCGCAATTCATAATAACGTGATCGACATTCGAAGTAAAACAGGATATCCTGCTTTAATATGGGAACGATAAAATTCGCTGGAATTGATTCTCAAGGCCGTTTCATCGCTTAATAAAACGTTGCAGAAATAAATGTTCGCTTTAAAAATGCAATTATTTTCTTGAATGTTGAGATAAATAACAGTTTGGTAATTTTTGATGATTAGGAAATCATCAGAAATTAATGCGTAGGTATGAAACCTACATTTATATAAGAAATATAGACTAAGTACCTACACGAGGACACTATTTCATAGAAATTTATTTTGACATTTTTGGATCAACTTCTATAATTTCTTTTAGCCTATAAATAACTAAAATATTTGTGGTAAAAATTCAGTGTATTCACAATTTTTTTTTAAACTGGAAGGTACTTTTTTTTTAAGTTTTAGAATAGGATAAATATTCCAATCTCTACCACGTCTCTACAACTAAGCACAACTTCGTACAAAACAAATCACTTCGCAAACAACTTAATTGCTTCTCTATAAACTTCATTATTTTTCCGAAGAAACTTTACTATCGATATTGATTCAATATTTCACTCGCAAACTGACCTACTTCCTAGCATTACAAAGCAATTGCTACAATTTCCACGATTCTCAATTGTTTGTTCCGAAAATGGGACTGAGATCCTACCACCACGACTTAAATAAACATCACTGGGAGTGTGGAAGAGAGACGCCGCTCTACGCCGTGTAGCGCGCTATCTCGCTTACACACCCACGATAAAATTACTTTTAGATGTAGTGGTAGCTCTGACCTTTTGTAGGTCTCTTCAAGCAATTTTCAATAAAACATTTTTGCCAATAACCTTTGAAGCTCTTTCATGTTTTTTGTCACAAAGTTCGACGTTTCTTTCTTTATTTGCTTTGTATTTTGGGCAGCTTCGTGTCCATGTGCCTTGCTTATGTATTTTAATATTTATTGGTTGGGTTGGTTTTGTTTGTGGAGAAAGTATTGTACAATATCTTTGATTGTTGTCATAGATTCGATCATGGGCATTGACAAACATTGATTGGACTTTACTAGCTGTTGCCTGCGACTTCACCCGAGCTAATGTCAGTTATAGCCGTAAAAACATTACCCACTTCTGACCTCTTCTGACATTACCCAATTCTTTTATATCACAAGCAATTCATATAACTTTCCAACAACTATCGTTATATTTTAGTCAATATATACAACTCTTGACCGTTGTGTCAGCTCGGTTAGGTCCGAAGCTAGTCGGGATATCCCGATAAATATATAAGTAACACAACAGTAAATTGAATACTTCTTAATATTACAGTAGTTGTTACGTAACTTGAAGTCTATGCAAGTTTTTGGCTTAAGAATGAAATGTTATATGTTAGTTATATGCGTGAGTAAATCGTTAACATAATATAACACTTTACTCTTAAGCCAAAAACTTGAACAGACTTTACATAACAACAACAACAACTGTTATGTTATAAAGTATTCAAAGTATTATGTATTTCCGAAATTAAAAGATAAAACGGAAGGAGATTACCTTTTACAATCTCGAGATCTGCCAACGATATCCTCATGAGCAGTTTGTACTTGTTACCTTCCATCTGGCTCGCTATATTACTTTGGTATGTTCTGTAAGGAAACAACAACTTTCATCATTATTATTGTTTTTTTACTTTCACACAACACCATCTAGTCTGAAACTAAGTAGAGCTTGTATTATAAGTACTAGACAACTGATAAACACACTTATGTACTTCTAAATTCGTACATGTTATAGATAAATTACACCTAAATTCAAAAAATGATCGTGCTCATCACACAAACATTAAAATTTGTTCTGGGTGGGCATTGAATCCACGACCTCTGGTATAGCAGTCAGGGTTACTAACTACTAGACCAACGGGCCTGTATATGAATATAAGGTGAAGAAACAGATTTATGAGAAAAAAAATGGTTTAGAGGAAAAAAGAAGACAAATCCTATTAACATTATAAATGGAAAAGTTGGGATGAATGGAAACTGTTAATCTTTCACGCTCAAACAGCTAAGCCAAATTGGATGCAATTTAGTATGGAGTTAGCTGGGCAACACATAGGCTACTTTTTACCCAACTGCATAAAACATTTCTAATGTTTTTTCGCAATAGCCGACATCCATGAGGCTCGAGAAAAGGCTTGTTAATGAATATTCCTATATAGGTAAAAACAACGAACTATAAAAAGGAATAAAATTCTTGAAAGACTTACGGAGTAGGTTTCTTGATAGTCCCCGTCCTTCTCTTAACACTAGTGATCAACATAGTATCGTTGAACAAAAAGAGAGCTCTATCTTTAATGGTGCCCTGTGCTGACGGCATCGTCACGGTCTCATGTCTAAGGAACATTCGGTCTGCAGTCACCAGATTAGATAGACCCTCGATCATTTGCTCCAGTTCTCTTAGCGTCTGTTGTTGCTGTTCGAGCTCCAAGCTCTCTCTTTCAGTGCAGTTGATCAGTTCTAGTAAGTCGTGGATTTCTTTTTGTGCTTCTAGTAGAAGTTTGTGGTCTGGGTGTGACTGGTCTGTAAAAAAATATGGTATTAATACTAAGAAATTAAACATTAATCTAATTGGGTATTTTTTTTTAAATAGTAATTAGTCTCTCAGATAGAATACTTATTTTTTCCTTTACCGCGTAAATAACGAATGAAGAAAATGACGTCACGTTTTAGAACACTTACTGACAAGTAACGTTTACCCCCTCTTTTATCCGATTCACCATCTTTGATGCGTTACATTTTCGTATTTCTATTGATTTTATAAAAGAAAAAAATACGTATGTAATGTCTTTGGAGATCTATCTAATATTTTTTTATTTAAATACTCAATGCAACGTCTCCCGCTTTTGGTTGGTGCCGCGGCAATGCGTTGCCTTACATCACGCACTGACTGCAGTTCCCCAAACTCTCTAGCAACTGACCTGTGTGCTTAATCAGCCTCTGTATCAGCAACTTGTAGCTCGGGAACTTTTGTACGGGTTTTATGAGCAAATTGTCCAACGACAGCTTCCCCTTATGGTCCCTTGCCATAGCGTCCAGGAACTTGGCGAAGGCAGGCCGTGACGCTGCGGCTGTCTTGATCGTCTCCTTTGCTTTCTTCAAATTGTTGATAAAGGACATGTAAGTGTCCATTACGGTGGGTTTTGTGAACTGAAACAAAATTTTAGTTTTAATATCTGTAGTTACAATAATTAAAAAAAAAACTCAATTAGGAGTACGTACCAAAATCTGAAAACAAACGGAAAATCTATAGGTACACAGTATGGAACTCCTTTCTATTAAATTCTGATTTAATTTTACTCCAGCTTTTCATATTGTAATGAATGGTAGACAGAAATCGATAGATAATAATAAATATTCATTTTGATGGTATTTACACCTGATTTGTCCTCAGACACTTAAAAATTTGCTTGCTTTAAACATACCTCGCTGATTTTCTAACAAAATATACTATTTTAACTCCGCTAATACACTTTCTACTCAACACCAATAATCATTTCAACTATTAGACGGTAAATATCTAGTATTTCTTTAACTAATGCTTGGAAATTGTCTGTGTCTGTTATATTATTATAACCAGTATTTTCCGAACAAACTTCACCGATGCATCGTAGCTTATATCCGCTCTTGCTAGTAATAACTCTATTTCCTACGTTCGCTTCCTATAATTTATTTACTGGGTTCCTTTACGGCATTTTATTTCAATAAAACACACTAGGGTCGGTACATAAATTACGTCACATGGCGTGGGTTCCGATAGTGCATTTTAGTTTGACAAAGTAGAAGAGAGTAAACTTAATAGAAATATCTGTCACTACTGTAAAATGTTTATATTAATATCCTTTATTTGAGTTCCACGTTTTTAATGTAGATGTAGATTATTAGATGAGTTTTTCATTTTTTATTAGATTTGACTGATGTAGCACTGGCTCTGTAGATTTAAATTCATTCAGAAACAGGACAAGAATAAGGCACAGGGCTTTTCAAGTAGGTTAAAATCTCCACTCTTTTCACCGACTTTTGTAAAATCTTTGACGTTAGTTTTAATTTATTTTGTCTACTGGAAACACGCATTACGCACTCATAGTTAAAATCATTTTTAATATGACTGCCAAAGACTAGGTACAATAATTGTACCAGTGTTAAGGTTTTTGGTCATCAATCAACTATCAAAAAAAATAAAATTACAATTCTGTATTTAGCCTAAGATAACTATAGCTTCACCATTTAAATTATTCCAAACAAAATATACCTATAAATACAGGTTTCAATTTCTTAATGTAAATATAATTAAGAGTAAAGTCTTCGTTCCATCTCCATCCATCATGCAAAATGGAGCGTTATTCTAATGCGTAAATAATATTGCTTCGTTATGATGAAGAGGTTTATGTTTAATATTTGTATTTTATATATTTGCGTCAGTTTTGGTGTTTCTTTGTTGTAGATTATGGTTTTAAGCAGAAAGTGTTTTATCATTAATATGTATGCCTAGCTTTAATATATTTTTTTTTAATAACTGACTTGAGAAATCAAGGCTCACGTTAGGAGGTGAATTTGTCATAGATATTCATAAGCTCAAATGGTCGCTTACAATTTGCGAGTTAACTTAAGTAGGGTTGTATGCAAGGGTCATACACAAGGACAATGTTATTGAAACGCCTGGTTTACTTTAAATTTGTGACTGTATAATTCCACGTTATCTTATCAAGAAGTTACAAGATTGACTGTACTTAGAAGCTGATGACAGTGATTCAATTTTATAGATAAATACATGTCATACATGGTGACAAAATAATAAAACAATTAACATTAACGTAATGGCTGAATTGAGAAATTGCTTCGGATAGATCTTATTGTGGACGAAAGAATGCTGTTGAAGAACGTTAAGATTACAACTTACTAACTCTAGGTGCACGATTCTAAAATGTAATTTCGAAAGAGAAGAGCCGGCAACAAACTCAATAGTTAGAGTCAATAGAAACTTAATAGTAAATGTAAATTACTCACCACGTCTAAAAACACGTCTCCAACTTTCTGCTGCAGGTCCCATTGCTC